>JAGDQP010000349.1:0-22186 GCA_022664845.1 Lepisma saccharinum
GACTCAAGTTGTCGCCGTGAACTCTGTCACTGCTACTACTTGTGATAAGTAGTGGTAGTTACTGCAGCAGCAGTTGGATTAATAGTAGTAGCAAAGACGACATACGTCAATGAAACATCACCCAAGACTCACTAACTCAATATCCACCATGGCTCACAAACCTTAGCTTTCCCTCCAATAAATAAAGCTCACGCAACTTCCAATTTCATATGATAAAGCTAAATTTATAGAAGTTGTCATAAATATGATCTAATTTAGAAGTCTTTACTTGCTTAATCGAGAGTTGTGAAAGGGTAAACATAAATGCTAAGATTTCTATATTACTCAAGATCGGTTCTTTCTAACTGCATTTGACAAGGATTAGATCTATATAAATATACTAATAATTATTAACTGTAATAGTAATGTTGAAACCAAATATTCTAATATTACTAACATTCCATTCCACATACCTCAAATTCAATACTAGTCATTACAGATGTCTCGAAATGTTATTGGTCGAAAAATATTCAATGTTCAAATTTAAACTTTCAAGTAGTGTACTGATAACTCAGTTTGAGCGCAGCGTAAAAAAAATGACGTTCTGTTAAGAATTGTGATGTTGGTTTCTTGTATTGCACAGGCGTCTGATTCCTAATGACTGACCGCTCAACTTATCACTCGCTTATTTCAATTCTTCTGACCAGACAGTTTATATAGCTACTTGCTGTCTTTGATCTTCTTGAACGGTAACTCATAATGCTCATTCAGCATTTTCTGATTCAGCATATTGTCAGCTATTCACCCGTTGTTGGAAATGTTGATGATGGTACCTGGGCAAATGATAATGGTGAATTAACTCTTGTTCTGCTCACTACATTTCCTCTTGCATTTCTGATATTTGCTCTTTCCCTTTCCTTTCGAATATTGTCATTTCCGTTTTGTTAGTTGATGTTTCCATTAGTTCATACCTTGGCTTCCTAGTTGCTGGTTTTATACTTTTCTTAAATTTCTTCGAATTCTTACGTAAGATGCAATGCCAGTGATTCGTAATATTTATTGATCCTTAGTTGTTTTCCTGTTGCTCAATATACCTCTGTTCTGATTCATGTCAAAAGCGAATGAATGTTCGTTACTACGATCTCTTTGCAATATGAATTAGATAATAAATTCTTAATTTTGATTTTTCATAATGAATTGCATTAATTGTGACGTAAGCCCGTCACACTATCAAGAAGTGCGCGCCGATAGAAGTAATTTTACGCCCACTCACAAAAGATGAAAACGTTATACAACATAAGTAAATATTAGGTGCTGAATTGCAGTAAATTTAAATTTTAGGTTTTCTCCTTTCAAGAAATCCAAAATTTGAATGTTGTTGTTGTTTCGAACACAAGGAAAATTCGATTGTTAAACTTCGCAAGTGAATTCCTGAGGTCAAAACAAGCATAAAAGAAAATCTACGTCATTCATCGAATTTCCCTTCATTTTTGAGATACAGGGGTTCCGGTCGATTGGTCGGTCGGAATCTTCATCGACTGCAACATCTTCACAACACATGTATTGCCAGTCGCACAAGTCATCTTTCGTTACAGCGTCAAGATGAGTGTAGTGCCTCTTTCACAATCTGAACACATGCGTAGAACTATACGACTCTCAGCACACACTCTGCGCGGTAGCCTGCACTACCTGGTTTCGCTACATTTTTACTTTTCTGATATCTGATGTGATTTCGTCCACATCAGTGCTGCCACCTATGTACTTTATATTCATTTTTAGTAGATAGAAATTTCAGGAACGTCTTGTGACATTCAATCGTGTAAAATTGTACCAACACATATTAATTCCTTAGTTAATGTTCATGAGTGTAATGATTTATGAGTTATGTGGATATAATGATATTTAACTGTCTGTTTAATTTTGCATATTATACAGTGCTCTGTAGGGCTATACAACTTACATTCACGAGCCGTGCAAGAGCTATTTCATTGGAATAGGTTCTCAGTCGTAACCTAAATTCCCAATTACATGAGCACAGCTATTTCTCTTTTCCTGATTGTATTAGTCCATTATACTCGTCCATTATCAGTCTTCAATCCATTTGATAGACTCTGTTACTTCCTTAATTTCCTTTAAATATTAATCCTAAGTTTTACATTCACTGCTACACTACAAAAACATTATTTCCACATTATAACATAAAATTTCCTTTGAGCTTCTTTATTCTCTGCTCCTTTCATATTCGTAAAAGAAAAAACTTTTATTTCTGTTCCATTGTTCAGTTCGTAAGGACTCTTGAATACATTAGTCCAAATGATACCCAAGCACCAGTTCATTACTTAAATGAAGTGCTGCTCTCTTCTCGTCTACAAGCTCATTGGGCGTTCTTCTTTTTAGATCTTTTGAAAAGGAATGGAAAATGGGACGAATCAAAGAAGTTGAAAGGTATGGATCGATAGATAAGGTCGTCACTTACATAGAGAGATCTTTTGTTTTGATGTTTTACAGTTCTTGATGGAAGGAGAGAAGGAGGTTCTAATAAAACTTAAATAAGAGAACAGCAAGAGGATGAAAAAAGGGTAACAACTTTTTATTTATACTTGAAAAGAAGTAAATGAGCTGCTTCTCTGTCAGCAGAGTGCTTCGTCTTAATCTTCATCTGCGAGCATCACGAAAGGTCTTTATATCACTCGTTATGAATGAGGAGTCTAAAAGTCCAGGGATGCAAGAAATGTTGACGAATAAGAAAACTGTACGAGGTAATCTTTTATATATAATCCAAAATATATGAGACAAAAAATTGCCATATTTTAAACATGAACGCATTAAGGTCCGACTTTTTTTTTTTTTAGAAAATTTGACAATTTTGTGTCTTATATCTTTCGGGTTATATATAAAAAAATACCTCTTGCTTTTTTAATTCGTCAAGGTTACTGGTTTCCCATGGCATGCATACAGTGTAAAAAATAATTCAACTATTTAACTTTTTACTATACGTCTGTGAGAAATCAGTTGATTTGTTTGCATAAGATGCATGGGAGAGCTTATCAGAAACTTTTGAAGACAAATTGTGAACATTTCTTGAGATCTTAGATTTTCAGAATTATATTGTGTTAAACACTTGTACACATTTTGTGTTTAAAATATATTTCAATAAAGTTGGGATCATTTATTTTTGTGTCGAATTACTTTGCTATATAGCGGAAGAAGCGTTAAATATGCAGTGTTATGCAATAGATTAGTCAAACTTATAAACAATCAGTGCGGCGAGCCAGATTCCGTTCTCGTTCACACCATCTGTTTACTTCTTTCTCAAGCTATAAATTCTCCTTGTATGAAAAATTCTTCAAAAATGTTCAAATAATAGCTGGTATAAATGATCAGCTGTTGACTTCCATGACTTTGAAGTTGAACAGCTGCCCATTGGAAGAAGCTTTTGGTATTAAATGCAGCAGGAAAAAAGTTAAATGAATGAAAAATTGTCCCTCACACGAGTCTTTCAAATACATAACATAATAAGGTTACTGATGTGTCCAAAGTCATGTACTTAATCACATAAGAATGTATTCACACACCTAATCTCATGTAATAAACATCAGAAAGTGTCAAATAAAGCAATGGACATTATATATTTCTTCTAGAAAATCTGAGTCGTGAATGTTTGGGCCTTTTGTAATTCAAATTTTCTTGCATTATTTGTGGTTTATTCTATTCGTAATGCTACTACAGAAAGAAACTAAACTGAACTCATTTAAAAGCTAACATCATCATCTTCCATTAAATGCAGAAATTTAATATACAGTATAAAATGATGTTGTCAATTATCTCGTGCGTACTCTGTTCTAATAGTTAAGATGTGTTGGATATAGGTCCCATCTAAATTTCTCCTTCGTAATTAAAATTTAAATTAATTGATGTAAAATGAAGAAATGAACAAACTACCTTCTTTTCTTGAGGTCTTCATTTTAAAGTTCGTGTCCCCTTTTGAGCGACTGACAGTCTTTGGAAGCTGAAAACCATCTTTACTGTGAAGGTCGCTCAAGCAAAATTTGCGTTATCTTATCAAAAGTCATTGCAAATGACATAGTTGAAGACAGTTCTAGAGATCAGAAGAGAGTCATTTTGAATTTTATTTTAGACTTTTCAGCAAAGGCGGAAAAGGAGGGTTTTACTTGTACCTTTGTCGACACATGTTTTGTATGCATTCTTGTGTCAGTATTTCTATGTTGTTGTTTTTTAATCTTTTTTAATGTAGAAATTACTTTCTGCCACGTATGAGGTCGTGCGTGGATGGCGGGATTATGTGTCAAATTTATCCTCTAATTGGTATCTTATCTTTCAACCCTATTCCACACTGTAGACATATAGGTATGTAGGCCTATATATGCAGTATATACACTCAAGTGCCAAAAATCATGGAATACCTACCTAATAACGTGTGGGACCTCCCCCGAGCACGGCGAAGAGCAGCAACTCGACATGACAGGGACGCGACACGTCGCTGGTAGTCCGATGGAGGGATGTGCATTTTGTAGCCATGCAGTCTCGATTGCCTTCCACAAGTCGGTGGTTGATGCAGCTGGAGGATCCTGGACAGGAATAGCCCTTTCGATGATATCCCACGTGTGTTATAAAGTCCATGTCCTGTTACCTAGGAGGTCAAATCATGCGTTGAAAGTTGATAAAATGTTCCTCATATCAGTCGCGTAACATTGCGACCCGGTGACATGGTGCATTGCCATCCTGGAAAATCTCATTGCTGATGACAGGTTACACAAATTTCATGAAGATGGTCATAAAGTAACTAAAGATTGCACTGACCGGTCATTGTCCGGTTCAAGCGGACCAGAGAACTCAAATGCCAAGTAAACACGTCCCACACCATGACGAAGCCACCACCAGCTTGCACCGTGCCTTGTTAATAACTTGATTCCATATCCTCATGTGGTCTGCGCCACACCCAGACCCTACCATCGACGCGTACCAATTGGAAACGTGACTCATCTGTCCACGCTAACCGTTGCTAGTCTTCTAAGGCTCAATCCACCTCTTCCGGAACCCATGTGAGTCGCCGCTGCCTATGATTAGTAGCAGCACACGTGTCGGTCTTCGGCTGAGGTACCACATTGAACCAAAGTGCGCTGCACTGACCTCTAGGACACGTTTCTGGGATGTTCTGTATTAATTTCTGCTGTCAGACCACGCACTATTGCTTGTCTGTTTGAGCGATCGAGTGTGCTCAGTTGTCGCCGGTCACGTTCATCCAGCACCTGTGGGAGGACACTGCGTTGCACCTGATGGATCGTAATGCCTCCAATGTGGTACTCACGATCAACCCTTGACACTGTGGAGGGAATGAAGTTCAATGCCCGAATGACTTCCGAAATAGCATGCCTTATCATTCGTCTAGCATCATTTAATTACCCTCATAGAAGTCCAACTGACCACACTGTACCTTCTTCGCGCCATTCGACCGATTTGCCGCAACATTACCGCTCCGTCAACTAGTTCCCTCCCCATTCCATGACTTTTGTCCCTGCAGTGTATGTATGCATTTATGTGGTGGCATTTCACAAGTTCGATATGAATTCATTAAATAATGTTAATAGAAAAGGTGTTAATTTTGCGTCAGTCAAGCTACTTCTCTTATACATCTACGCAACTGAAATACATATTGACAATCTATATATTAAAAAACTTTTGCTAAAACTTTGGCCAGTCCGTCCGGCCTTTACACTGCTCCGATTTTGATCAATCTGATTTTAAAATATCAGGCTTAACACGTAGATGGGCCATCAATCAACGACATTCCTCTCTCTCAAGCTTGAACTGAGGGAGAAATGTTTGAGTGTTCTCCCCTATGTATTCCTTATGGGGAATATTTATCATATTTCTCACAAACTTTGTCCAGTCCGTTATAGTTTATTAACTATAAAAAATGGTAAATGCTGTACTGTTCAAGTATTTTATGTATTATACTGAAGAAAATATATAATATAGTCCCCCCAACTCGCGGAAATAAGGCCCAGGTTTGTCCACCGGGAACTGGGCCATTAGAATATATCCCCCAACCCTCCCAGCTCTTTTGTTTTAAAAAATCAATAATGTGCAATCAAGTCCTATCGACTCCATGCCTCAATGCAGGGAGACGAATTCGGGCGATGGTCTACCCCAATCTTGAGGATAATCCATTTCAGATTTGTTGTGCCCCTCAGGCACTGGAAACAAGATTGAATTAATATAGCTAAATGGTGGGGGTGGAAAGGAGGGTTCCTAAAATAAAAAAATAAATAAATAAGAAAACGTTAAAATGTTGTCCATCTTAATCCAAAATGGCCACCAAAAAGGCATTTTCCAAACCACCGAAGCTAAAGAAACGAAATTTGGTATGAAGGTGTACCATCACGAGTGTGCTAGAATAAATATATCAAAAACGTCTCTATGGGGTCGCAGGCGCCGGAAGGTGTGGGGGCAGATAGATCTTTATCATGGAGGCCCAGTTCCTCGGAAATTATAGTTACGATAAAGGGGACGCAGCTCCAAAAACTTCCGAAGTTAGGGGCGCAACTCGCCACGGGGAATCGAGTATTGGTGACACCCCGATGGCTGTTGCCAACATGTTTTGTTCACCCCGCACCAGTTGGCGAGTAATATTTTTTTTATATTTAAATGTGGATTATTGTAAATACAAATATGTAGATTCAATATTTAAAATCATTATAGTAGTATTTGGCAGGAGTATTACTATTATTAGTAGTAGTGGTAGTAGTGGTAGTAGTAGTAGCTGTTGTTGTTCTAGGAATAGGAGTATTAGTAGTAGCAGTAGTAGTGATAGTAGTTGTGGTGGTTGTAACAAATACAGCATATTTGCAATATGGAGGCGCAGACACCCAGAGATTATGGTTACGATAAAGGGAGGCAGCACCCAAAACTTACCAAGCTAAGGACGTAGCCCGCCACTTGTAAGCGAGTATAGGTAACTGTCCCACTGAATGTTTCCAAAACATTTTATTCACCCCATACCAACAGGTGAGTACTTTAGCTTTAGGATTGCAGTATGTTTTTTCTTTGAAAGCTCATTAAATCTATTTTCATATGTAAAAAAATTGGTATGGGCCATCAAAGCACTAGGGAGAAAAGTGAAATAATATAAATGTACCTGTAAAAAGTAAAATGAAATCTTCCACTGCTAGCTTCATTTTTAAATTTGAATCTTATTTACGGCTTTAGGCATCTAAGGCTCAGGCCGAGATAGGGGGGCAAAGGGTGTTGAGCAGGGGCTATAATGACAGTGCCATCCCAGCACTTGCCTGCCGTGACTGAGGAAAATCCTGGCATGGTTATGTGCTTAAAAGGTGTTTCATGAGTGTTGGAAAATTAAAAAGTATTATAAAGAATTATTAAGATAATCAAACTTGCTATGAATGTTCGGGATAATTTTCAAAACTCAATTTTCAAATAATCCGTAAATGCAGAATTTTCGGAAACATTCAAAAACACAAAATTTTAATTTAATGAAAAATAAAAAAAAAATGTCGGATTTTCAGGAACATTTTTATAAACACAAAAATTGTCGGAACATGTTTGAAAACATTAAAATATATTTAAAATAGTTTCGTAAAACCTTTTTCCATACGCCCAGCGGCTTTCACTGGACCGATTTGAGTGATTTTCCTTTTCTAAAGTGTTCCTTATTACGCCTTGATATGTAATGAAGCATTCGCATTCTTCTCCTCTTCATCAACTTTGAATAAAACAGAATCTCATTTTCCTCCTTATCCATTTCTTATGAGAATGTTTTCTGCAGAAGCTTTGTCCAGTCGCCCAGCCGTTTCTAATGAACCGATTTTCATGAATGTTTATTTTTAATTTTCGTATTTACACACAAATATGTTATGAAGCCGCCGTCTCTCTCGAGCCCGAGGCCTTGGCTTAGCATTCGGGAGGCCTTGCGTAGAGTTTCAGCGGTCAACTATTATGACATGCTTCTCTAGAGTTTTTCCTGTCACACCAGGCTAATTCCGGAATGGTACTTTTAAATTAGGCCCTGGCCGACACATTCCCGCTTCCCTTCCCTCACCAAACCGGAGTGAGCCTTAGATGCTTTAAGGTCATAAATAAAATTAGGAAACCTATGTATGTTACGAACCATTCGCATCCCTCTCCGTCTAGATGTTCTTGCGGAGCCGCCCACACAATAGTCGAGTGCACTCTGTTAATCCTTTCTTGAACTATCGTATAAAGAACGCTCGGATCCCACTATGTTTCAACTGGTTCCGTGGTGTATTCGCTAACATTTTGGATTTCGGTGCCAAAGGTACTCGGTTCGATCCCGAATCTTGCAAAAATATTTTCTGACCGTTTTCAAGGAACGTCAAGTTTTCTTTGCTTATCTATATTTAAAATAGTTTCAAAATCTTTTCTCCATTCGCTCAGACGTTAGTAGGTAAAAATATGGGAGCTAACCCAGAAGAACTTTTATTGATTATTTTTTTTATATAAAAGATTGGTATCCGTCATTGTATTCTAGGAAGTCATATTCTATTCGTTTGCCAGCCTGTATCTTCTCAGAAACTAATATCATCACTGACACTTACGGAAAGGAAATAACATCGTCTGAACTATTTCCAGTTTCTCTGGGTCAGTAGTTTAACACGCTAAATTGAAAAGTTTTGATCGGCCTTCTGGAAGGTGAAAATCCCACTTCAGGGTAAATTCTCTAGTGAATGAAGATGAAACTGAAATTCTACAATAGCCGCTGAATTTTTGGACAGTTTAGACACGAGCGACTTATCACCATATATTCTAGAACTGGAAGAAGAAGGATCTATTTCGATGTTTTCGAGGAACTTAACGAAGAACAAGGCTTATATAATGGCATAAAATTAATTCTTCACAAAATATGTGATAACTTCTTAGATCTACAAATTACAACTGAGGTTAATGTTGACTAAAGAGTACTTCTTCCTTGCTTTCATTTATCGCCATCTGACTCTACTTTTCCATTTTCTTCCAAAACAATACAGTTTACAATTCAATTTGCATTCTGTATGACAATAAATAAGACCCCAGAGCTAGCCCTCACACTCTATTGTGATATTGTAAGCATATAATATTTGCCTGAAACTCTTTTCAGTCGTTGCCTGTTGTATGTAACATTATCGTGTGCTAGATCTTTTGAGAATGTAAAAATTGAGCTGAAACCAATAGATCGACGCACCGCTAACGTTGTTTGGAAAAAGTATTGTAAATGTAAAGAGTACTTTATATTTTTTGTTCTATCATAATTACTGATTTATGATATTATTTTCTCTTCCGTGTTTGTCCTTTATTTTACAACATTGTTCTTTTCTAATACTTCATTAACTCTATTTTTAACTATCCAATTCCCTTATTTTAAAATGCTGCGGAGCAGCACGGTTACACTAGTACTGTATTATGATTATTTTGGTGGATATCTTTCCACACGCACCGTATTCACCAGTTCTAGTATACTTTCTCTACGTCTTAGGAAAATTAACATAATTCTCAAGTTCATGTAACGCTTAAAAAACGTTGGAAGTTACATAGTCTTTCAGATTTTTATACTTCGTTTGTGATACGTAGAAATGGATACAGAAGGGAAACGCTTATTAAAATATAAGTTGATTATCTTATGGCTTTTGGAGTGACATCTAATGGAGAAAAATGTAGATTATATGGAATTTATTTATGGCCATTATACAACTTTGTTTGGTTCAGACCGAAAAGTTGTTACATATTTCACTTTCGAGATGTCACCAGGATGCATTTGTTTTTCATTTTTTTTTTCTTTTTAGATTTAAATAGTAGCTATATCGAAGAGGGAAGCTAAAATTTAATTAAGCTGAAGGCTTGAGTAATTTTATCGAGTTAAATTTAGATTGCACTTCCGTTTCCCAATGGAATTGCTTGTCAACGACAATTCTCTAATATTCAGAGCAAAATTAGCAGAAACTAAAGCAGATAATGTTAATGTACTATCGATTTTTTCAGTAGCTCGAAATTTCAGAGTACTATCGAGTTTGATCGAAATTAACTAGGAGCGATAATAATAATAATAATCTTTATTTGCATACTCTGAGCAGCAAAGAGGCCAATATAGCACGAGTTAATATTTGTATTAGAGATTTGTGAATTACGTACAGAAAGAATTGGTGCTTTTCCGAAATGTATTCGTACGGGTATATAGTATATATTACATACATATTTATGCATTGAGATTGTCAATGCTGTTACTTTTATTATTATTATTATTATTATTATTATTATTATTATTATTATTATTATTATTATTATTATTATTATTATTATTATTATTATTATTATTATTAAATCATATTTATAATAATAATAAGAAATTGTATTTATATAGGCAATATAGGCTTTGTTGATACTGACATTGAATTAATTTAAAAAGCATTTTCCAAATAGCGAAAGAAGCTCTAAAACATTGCTTTTAATAAAAGGAAATAATTATTTTTGTAGAAATTCTGGTGGTATGCCAGTAATTCAAATGTTTTATATTTTCTACGGTTTCAAACTTCTATGGATTGTTTCATATCCCAGATGCAGAATGTAAAAGAAAATGTTATAGTACTGCAAACATACCGCTCTGGCATTCACATAGTAAGACTAAATTTGCAAAATCAAAGGAATCCTAAGTTGGTTACTAGGACCTGTCTAACTTTCTATTTCGCATTGACTCATATTAATTTCTTTTTACGCAACTCGTATCTCGTATAAGGTTTCTATTTGAAATAAATTTACATTTTCTGTCTCTTCTCCAAGCAAAATGGAAAATAGAAAATGATTATTCTCAGCGAAGAACTGTCTACTTTTTTATGGTGTCAAACTACGGCATGTTCAGAACGACAGTCTACAGAACGACGCATTCTGTACTAAATCTGCTTGTCCTGTCTAGCCCGTAGCTGTGCTGGTGGGGTCCAGCAGACCTTAAAGGTTACAGTTGTCATTGCATTTTTCGTTGTGTTGATTGGCTGACGCTGTGACTACGTGTATTATTTTACATGTCCATGCTTGATTGATTCATCAGTGGTGGGTGGTTCGTCACGTGAGCCACTTGGTGTTCAGTAGGCATCTTTGTGTTATATTTGTTTCATCAACAATGCATTTGAGCCACTGTATTAGTGAACATATCCAAAGAAGAAACTCAGAACGAAGTGTGAAATTCAGAGACTAGTGGAGGTGGAGAATCTGCCAGATCGTATGAAGTATTATGTTCTAATTGTTCAGTGCAGGGACGCATTTAGGGGGTGAATACGGGTGGTACGGATCCCCTTCCAAATTCAGAGTTTTGTGTAGAATTACAATAATGTCTGACGTAATTACGAATTTCATACCTAAGAACATATTGAACCTTCCCTGGAAATCCGCGGACCCCTCCAAAACCAACTTTTAGACACGTGTTTGGCTTAGTTTAAATTCACTTTCGACGTTTCTTTCTACTTTTAATGTGCTGCATATGTTTGTTAGTCAGTTGTGTAATATAATGTAACTTATTTAAAACAAACATTTGAGAACGTTTGAAAATGACGTTATAACATACTTTTCTTTGTTTCCTTTTTTATTTTCAAAATTTTAAAATGGGGTTTGTAAGTCTCAATTAGCATATAAGTGTAAGTTGCTTAACTAACATAGATAAGGTCATGGCGTATGGTGGGCCTTGTACTGGGTTTCGATAGTTCCAAAAATCATCGGATTTCGCCACTAATTTCCCTACACTTAAATTATTTTCTCCATGTTCTGATCAGAATATGATGAAAAAATTAAAAGCATGGGAATTCTTGGCGAAAAACGGCGAATTTTGGAACTACCGAAACCCACAGTGTTCTACAATGAAAAATCAAGAATCTACTGCAGTGTTGGGGATTCAGAACTAACCAGTTAAGAATGGTTTCATCTTTTCAAAATCTTTATAATTGTTCCACCAATATTCGTGTTGCGGGATTCTTTAAATAATACTTCAAAATTTCATTATATAATATATGGGAAAGTACTCGCATTCCTTCGATCTTTGATAATAGTCAGACTGTTTATGGAGTTCATTTTTATGTAACAATCATGAATGAGTCTATTCCGGAAAATCATTATTCTTTCTAAACATTTAAAAATTTGGCTTTGCTGTGAGTAAATACGCTCTCTGAAATTGTAATTTTAATATAAATCGAGGATTATTCATCGATGACTGGTCAAGTAATAAGAACGATAGTGAAGAACAAAATTATTAATTTTAATTAATGCATGTTAATGAATAAGTCAGATATACGGTCACACTTTTCATGTCTTTGAATCCTGTAGACATAGAGATTATAAGTGAATATAGTGTTCATTTCTTTACTTCACAATAGTTCGTAGTGTCTTCAAATTTTGCAACGTTAATTTTAACTCATTTCCTGATGTTAAACAGTGATGGAATTTTGCACAGCGACGTAAGTTGGCTGACAATACAATATTCCATCGTTACTTTAATACATTTTTATACTGTATATTTATATATTTTAAAAACATATTTTAATATTTATTTTATATATATGGACATCTTGATCCTAAAATAAATACTAGCCTGCAACGATGTTGAGTTTGACTGGTTGCGCAACACTCAACACTTTATGATTTGGGTCACAAAACATTAGCTTGAGAAAAAAATATTCGAACACCGTGATAACTAAAAAAAACTATAAAAAACTTTTTAAAACATACGTTTCTTAAACAATTCATACGAAAAAGTAAAAAATAATTTTGTTAATGCATGACTAAAAATAAAAGCAAGGGGCGCGCCAATTGAAGAATTTATAAAGTAACTAAACGAGGGGTGACCCTAAAGAAGCCGGAATCGTTCTCTGGTAGGCGGATCCGTTGTGACACATGCTTGCGCCGCTAAATGCCTCTTTCTGAGACCCTTCTGCATCAGTCTACCGACCGGCGTTGTCGAATAAAGTTGTGGTGCCAAATTGTAAATTTTTTGTTAAGCGTCTCTCGCTTGTACTGAGATTTTTGTAATGGCTGAAAAGGTGAAACAACGTGTGAGGCTCTGAAATGCTTGTCGAAGCTTACGGTGATCATGATCTTGGTAAGTCACAGTGCTATGGGTGGTTAAAAAAGTGGCGATTTTGACATGAGAAACGAAGAACGTGGAAGACCAACGAAATAGTTTGCAGACAGCGAATTACAAGCTTTGATGGATGAGGGTGACGCTCAAACGCAACAATAACTCGCGGATCAATTAAATGTGACACGGGAAGCAGTTTCCATACGTTTAAAAGCCATGAGCAAGATTCAGAAGGTGGGAAAATGGGTTCCACATGCAGTGACTGAGCGACAGCAGGAAAACCTAAAAAACACTTGCGAAATTCTGCTCGCCAGGTACAAAAGGAAATCATTTCTCCATCGAATTTTGACTGGTGAGGAAAAGTGGATGTATTTTGAGAATCCTAAGCGTAAAAGTTCATGGGTAACTCCAGAAGAACTGGCGACATCGACTGCAAGACCAAATCGCTATAGACGGAAGACAATACTTTGTGTTTGGTAGGATCAGAAGGGAGTGATCTATTATGAACTGCTGAAACCTGGAGAAACCCTTAATACCCAACGTTACCGACAACAAATGTTCGATTTGCATCAAGCTTTGCGTAAAAAACGACCAGAATATGAGTAAAGACAACATAAAGTGATTGTGCTTCACGATAATACACCCTCGCATACAGCAAAACCAGTCAAGGAAAAGATCGCGACGTTTGGCTGGTAAATCCTTCCGCATGCGGCTTCCTCACCAGACTTGGCGTCTTCCGATTTTCACTTATTTGCATCCATGGGACACGCACTTGCTGACCAGCGCTTCACATCTTACAAAAATGTACGAATATGGCTTGATGATTGGTTTGCGGTACAAGAGGTAAAGAGGTACAGTTTTTTTTTGGTCTGGCATCCACACATTGCCGGAACGATGGCAGAATTGTATCGCTAATGATGGCCAGTACTTCGAATAAAATAGTTCTTAGCATTTCCATCCAATCACTGTGTATTTTCTGTACATGAATTCCCGTCTCATATTTACGCACCTGGTACTTTGCACCAAATAGAGAGTATTTTGAAAACGATTCAAGTTGTAACACCCAAAAAATAACAACAAAAATTATATTTAAGAAAACTCTTTTCCCTTTTGGATCTCCCTCGTATATGAGAACGCGCTCCATGCTTTTGCTTTTAGTCATGCATAAGCATTTTATTTACTTTTTAGCACGAATTGTTGAGGAAAAATATGTTTCTGAAAGTTTATTTTTATTATTATTATTTTTAATAATGTGTTCTTAAATAAAACACTGAATTTAGAATCGGTTTTGTTAATCAGCATGATCACAGTGAAAATGTCTACTGTACGTTTTGAAGAGTGTGTTAGTGTGCTATGAATGTTTTGTAGATAAGCCATAGATTTTCGGTGGGCGCCCCAAAAATAAAAGTCAAGAGGTGTTAGATCTGGTGGTACTTGCGACCATTCTATAAGTTCTCACCATCTAAACCACTGTTGCGGGAACAGTCGATCTGATCATGTTCGTACAGCTACACGAATAACGACGAAAGAGTTCATGTTGCTGAATTATTTAGGGAAAGGGTGATTCCAATCATCGTTTAACATAAATGTGAAGACTCCATGCACTTACAGGGCCATATTTACGCTGTTACTTTTTATCAATGAAAAATGTCCTAATAGCCCGACCACTCCAGATACTGCAAAACAACGTAATTTTTCTTTTGTATTTTGATTTCTTGCTAGCCAGGAAGTAGACCAGTACACCTTAGTGCAAAAATATTATAAGAATCAAATACCAAATTAAAACGATCTAATAACTAGAGGTCGCTCAGCTCAAAACTGAAATAAGTTTCTCTATTGAATTTTATGTATGGTCTTTAGGCATCTCAGACTTATGCCGGAATAGGCTTGGTGAGAGGATATTGGGAAGGAAGTTGGGCAGGCTATATTTTGTAGGTACCAAGCCAAAATTTGCCTGGTGTTACTGAGAAAAATCTTGAGAAATAAAAACTCAGTCAAGACGCAACAGATGAGATCGTTTCCAGGACCTTACAATTTCTAAGCCAACGGAAACTGAGCTATGGCCGTTCGTTACTTTATCTGTATCTGCGTTGGTTACGACGCTAGCTAAGTCAGTCAAGGAGTACGTGAAATTAAGAGTACCAACATTTTTAGGGGTCTACTAAAATAAACATTGTTAATTTACTTTGTCGCAATGATATTGTGCTCTTATTTAAATAACAGCTTTCTAACAGTACAACATATCTCTGCTGAGGGTAAATCAATACATTACTTTCATCCACTTTTCCACACACATACACAGACACAGAGAAAAAAATGGATTTTTTTTTTAGAATAATCATATCTCGTCTCCTGTCATCTTTGTGTCTCTATTAAATGACCTTACCTTCAACAATAGTCGAAAAATAACACACATGAATAATGTTTCACGCTGTTTACTTAGGAGAGGACATGTTCTCGTGCTGCATAAGTTTTTTTTTAAAATTAGAAAATCACTATGTTACTCGATTTTATGAATAGCAAAACAAAAAAGTTGGGGCGGGGGGAAGTTCTGGAAAGTTGTTTTCCCCCTCAGACAACAGGTCAGCAATTCATCAATGTCTCCAAACTCTATACGAAGATATTACTAACGTTTAGCGTTTCACAAGATCTAAATTCTTCATTTTAAATTGTGAAGATATAAAGTAATTTTTCCTGAAAGGTCAATTGATCATGGATCCAACGTGTCGTTGATAGGAGACTTTTCTACACAATAGTAATGATTACGAAGAAATTACAAATTAAGTTTCTTGTTAATTTCAACTTAATAACAAATTGGAAGTGTTTCAGTGTGGAATAAGAAAATGCAGATCTACCAAATAAACTAAATAATAATTAAACATCTTTATTAAAAGGTGTGACAGTTGCCAACTCCAAATCCTTTTTAATCCTGACATTTCGATTTATTTCAGTTTGCAAAAAGGATATGTAACGTGTGCTTGCTTGCTGAGCTTTTGGCGTTAAGAGGATTGTCTCCAATTATAGGGGTACCATACGTACATATTTTGTACGGACAGTAGGTATTTTGAAGACTCTGTCCATGTCCGTGTAGTACTTAGTAAAAATCAACTAAATATCCGTACTTTTCATTTAACCAGTTGTTAACTGTTAATTATTTTAAACCCATATATTTCCACAAACGATTTTACATACAATTTTATTTATAAAGGCTTCCGTGTTGCAGGCAAATGCTTTCATTCTTATCTGATTAATGGTAACTGGGAGGTATAACCGTCGACGATCGGTGCGTAGGCAAATGTAAATTGTTCCATTAATATTAAATTGTAGAATCACCTAGAAATGTTCCAACAATGATTATTAACACATTAACAATAATTATTGGATTCTCTTCACTATTATCTCAGGTGGTGTCACAGAAATAAACTTGACTTGAATATAAAAAAAATACACTTCGATTACATTTACTAGACGAGAAAAATTTACTCAGTTTCCTTCCTCAATCAATAACAACACTGTTTTACCAAGACCAGAAATAATAAAAGATCGTCTGGTTATCTTTGACTCTAAACTAACGTTTAATTGTCATGTAAACAATATAACAGCAGAATCGTTCACAATTCTAGGACTTATTTATAGAACAGCAAAGGACTTCAGAATGACTAGTACATAAAAAAAGTTATATTATTCATTGGTTCGACCGAAACTTGAATATGCATCCATCATCTGGAATCCCACCATTTAAATTAAGTGTCAGAAAACGTAAAAGATTCAATCTTAATTCCTCAGACTCCAAACGTACAAAACAACTGGCTTTAATCCTAAATTTTAACATTATGTAAACCTAATTCAGAATTTTGAACTCCTTACGCTGGAGAGCAGGAGAATCATGATTGACTCACTCTTTCTTTATAAATTAATTCATAACTGCGTAGATAGTATAGACTTACTCTCTGAAATCCAATTTCGGATACCGGATACTAGAACCCGAATGGATAACAAAGACCTTTTCCGCTGTAGGAAAGCGTGAACTGAGATTAAAAAAAACAAAATTCCCATTTGGAGAATGTGTTTTTCGTACATTAAATTATGTGGAATGAAAAACGAGGTAGGCATATTTAATCAAAGCCAAAGAAGTTTTCAAAATATTTTAATAAAATTATTCTAAAGCAAGCAAAATTACTATATCAAGTTCTAGTTTATAAACATGGGATGGCCACAAAAAGAGAAAATAAAGAAAAGACACTTACGGTGGGCACATACAAGCGTAAAAGGGAATTATAAATAATTTAATTATATTTGTATTATCAGTCTTATCTTATTCTTATATCTATATTTGTATATTTACTTTGTGTTTAGATTGTATAGTATTAACTTACATATATTACGTATGAATTGCTACTCCACTTGAATTAGCTATGTTAATCTTAAATTTGGCTTTATATTGTGATGTATTTATTACTCATGTGTTTAGTATATATTGTGTTTATATTTTGTTGATACTATTAACAGTAAGGAGTGATTATATTTTACTAAGCATTCTTGGTAACACAAAAAACGAAATTGTAATTTACTTTTTACAGAATACCATAACTGGGCATAAGCCCGTTGTATTCTTCCTAAATAAATAAATAAACACAAGTTAAGACAACAATAAGTTATATGTTCAGGAAACAATAAGTTATATCAAAACCGGACATTAGACGTCCTAAATGCTCTAAAAACCGGACGGTTGGCAACTTAAAGGCCTGAGCCTGAGATGCCTAAAGGCTAATAATAAATACCAGTTCAAACTCCGACACACACATTCATAAGAAAGAAAAAAAAACATTGATACAGCGGTAAAACTCATGTGAAAAATAGTTTTTCTTTAATTTATTGCCTTTAGGCATCTCAGGTTCAGGGCGAAGAATTTATTTATTTAGTGACAACACAACAGGTAATGGCCTAATTATAGTGTTGAGCTTTACAAAGTAGTTGCACAGACTTTATTGACAATGTTATCTCTAAATTCTTTAAATGACATATACCATACGTCCAGGTCATTGTGCACTGTACAGAGTTTGTTATAAATAGTACAAATTCTCCGGATTGGTAACCTCATCAAGATATTGGTTCTTGCCTTTTTACAGTGGAAGAGACCAGTATTGTTAACGCGAGCTTTAGATGACGGGACACGAAACTGTAATGTTGAAACTTAATCCATACAATCTAACTTATTTGAAATTTTTTTTGAATAATAACAAATCAGCAATGTTGCGCCTTTGTTCTAAGCTCTGAATATTAAAGTTCTCAATGATTGCATGCATTGCAACTATCATAAGCAGGATAGACTCGAGTTTCTTTAAAAGTCAGAAATTTAAGAAATTTTGATTGGATTTTCTCTAATTGTTGGCAATGTTTCAATTGATATGGATTCCAAATAGGTGAAGCGAACATAAGCATAGCATTTTTTTTCAATGTTGTTATATTGTCGAACTCTCTTACCGTCCTAATTACGAATCCTAATAACTTCAAGACTTCGTTTGTTAAAAGATAATTTCGAGTCAAAACTGACACAAAGATCCTTAACTACAGTAGCCTGCATTAATTCAATAATCAAATTGATGAGTGGTTTTATTTCTATTAAATGATAATACTTTACAGTTTACTTATGGTGACTCCAAGTTTATTAATAGAAGAACAATTTACAATATTATCTAAGCTTTGCTGAAGCCTTATGCAGTCTCCGATAGAGTTGAATAGTGATTTATTTTTTCCAGTAATATATTGTGATTAACTTTGTCAAATACATCTCTCAAAGTTAATATAAATCACATACACTTGTTTGCCTTCATCCAACGAATTTGCTATGTAGTCCGTAACGACTGCTAACTTTGTTACCGTGGATTTATGAGAAACAAAGCCGTGCTGCTTAGTTGAGATAACTGGTTAAATATGATTACTAATTCTCTTGTATAAGATCTGCTCACATACTTTTGAAAAGGCTGGTAATATTGCAATTGGCCTGAAGTCATTAATGACTCTACTGTTATTAGATTTTGGGATAGGATATACCAGGGCAGATTTCGATTTGTCAGGGAAAGTACATGTTTTAGGGATAAGTTAAATGCTATCAGTAGGGGATATTTAAATATATCAACACATCCCTTAACTACATGTGAGGGTATGCCATCAGAAAAAACTGTCGTCTTTGATTTTAATTTCCGATAGCATTTTCAACTTCCTTTAGTTGAATTTGGACAATGCACAGTGTCCCAATTTCATCATTTCTATCACTAACAGCATCACCATTAAGATTATTATCACCATTGTGTTTGAGAGGAGGATAGAAATACCTATTGAAAAATACTGAACGCGTGTATTCCCTATCCCTTCAATGCTAGACAACTCCTGACCTTCAAATCTTAATACAATTGGCAGAAGGTGCCGTTTCTTTACATAAAATTCTATAGTTCGCTCGAGTTGGTATTGATATTATTATCAGAATTAACTATAAAACTCTTATAGGCAATTCTAATGTCTTTCTTAATTTCCCTACGTAATCGAGCAAATTCTTGATACAAAGGTATTGACTCTGGTTCATGGTTTTGAGCCTGGATTGTTTATGATAATATTCCTTGACCTTAAGTTTTCTAATAATATCTTTGGTGAACCAACACGGATACTTTGAAACAGTACTTATTTTACGGAGAACATACCTATCAAATATTTCATAGACAATATTATAGAATTTACTCACTAGGTCATTAACACTCCGATGCATTTGTAAGAATTCCCAATCGATAGTTTGTAGTTCCTGATACAACATCAGAAAATTTGCTTTTCTAAAATTATAATAATAAGTGTTACTTTTCTGCTTTACTTTCTTGACCTTTCTGTTGACTATGTCTAATATTATAGCTGGGTGATGGATATCTTCCGGTGCCAACGGTAACAATTCTCTATTAACTTTAACATTTTTAAGATTTGACAGAACTAGATCTAGTGTGCGATTATTATTATTGGCAACATTGTTGAACGATCTCAAATCATAAAAATTTATAAAATTATATAAATGTCTACACGTTACAGTTGCGCTTTGTTCAAAATCAAATTCGGTACCGGTTATCTCCGGTAGATTGAAGTCACTAATGAGTAGAATAGGACTACCTTGCAGACAAGTGGATTTAATACATGCAAATAGGTTATCATACAAATTTATACCTGAAGCCGGTTCAAAATATACAACACAGATAAGCATTGGTCTCCCCTTTACAGTTATTCTAGCAATCAGACACTCATATTGAACATCACAGTTATTCAATAAACAAAGACTGTATTCTCCAAGAGCCGAGATAAGTACCCCTAATCCTTTGACTTACTAGTTTTATTAATATTGCGATCTTGTCTTAAAACAGTACACTTATTATCAAATACTTTAATGTCACAATGAGTTTCATGCGTCCATGTTTCGGTAATTGTAATAATATCGTAATTATTTAATATTACAATACAGAGAAAAGTCATTTGTTTTATCGCGCAAGAATCTAGCGTTCTGATTATAAATTTGCAAAGGTTTCCTTGTTTCACTAACACAACTTGGAATATTCACGAACAATATTTGAAAAATGATTGCACACTTCACAGAATTCAGTTACGGAAAACTTACCCTTTCCTCCCTCACATTAGTTTCTCTGTCAAACTTTGTTCCTTGGGGGATGTGTCATGGTTAAACGGGTGTCTCTCGTCATTTGTCTCTTATCACTAGAGGTGGGGGTATTCAAACAGGTGGTTGAGAGAACTTGCTTTTGAGCATGCAGTGTTACAGCCTCTGTAGTTTTGTTTTGAACAATCTATTCACCTTGCACTAAAGTTTTTTCACTTTTATGTAGCTCTTCAAGGGGGTAAGGTCTATTATTAATGTATAATTTATTGTACTGAAGTGTCGCACCATCATCTCGTGCACGAACGTCCTTCATATAGCTCAATAATTGTTTCCTTGTTGCACATACATTCGCTGAGAAATCTTCTGAAATCACAGCTCTGGTTCCTTTAGCACGATAAGCATTTTTAAGAATTTATATTTTCTTCTTCAAGGCAGAAAATTACACAATTATGGGTGCATTTGGTCCACGTACGAGTCGATGCGCTCTTTCAATATGTTCAGAGTATAAATCTACATTTAGCTGTTTTGTGACAAACTCTATTAGTCGTTGTTTAGATTCTTCCCAAGATTCAACTAATTGACGATTTCCAATATTACTAAAAATTAGGTTGTTACGCCGTGATTGGTTTTCGAATTTATCCAAAAATTCACAATTAAGAGCTAACTGTTTCTTGAGTTCCTCATTTTCCTTCTTCACCACACTAAGTTCGTCCACTACCACTTGAAGCTGCACACTCAAATGATTTGTCATACTAGAAATGTTAGTTATTTTCTTATTAATTTCTTCCAACTCTTTGTACAAGTCATCCAATGACGTAGGGCCTGGATTGACTTCCGCTTCAGATATCACTAACAGTGCTCCAATAATAACACCGAACAAAAGCATTTTTAGCATTGAAGTGCAGAAATCAAAATTCTCGCACGGTTTGCAACACTTCACTTTCACTTTAGCCACAATTCTTCCTATTTCTTATACGAGATCTCCAAGTTACAACAGCGACACCCATCACGTCACAGTCCACTGACTTCTGGGGAGATGCGAAAACACATCTGTACTCATTGACTAGTAGCGAAGTTTTGTATATTGTTGTATTTAAAACTGGCAATGTTGTTACACACAGATGTCCTACTACATGGTTAATTATGGCGCAGTACTGCTGTTCTGTTTTTCTGTTTTCTGTACACGCAACAAATATGCACACAAACTGCACTGTATTAATGTACAGGAATTTATAGATAAAATTACTGAACATTAATTCATTTTGTCCGTAAATTTCTTATTTCAACTTCTTATGGCCGTTTAAGAGAAGTTTGAATAAGTATTTCTTAGTAGCGGACAGATTTTTAGATGTCCACTATTTTGAAGTTTCACTTTTATTAATCTGCTTGCACTTATTACGTGAATCAACGGTGTCCACTATTCAAAAGTTTCACTGTTATTTATCTGGTGGTACTTATTACATGAATCGACG
>JAGDQP010000349.1:22196-69091 GCA_022664845.1 Lepisma saccharinum
ACTTATTACATGAATCGACGGCGTCCACTATTCGGAAGATTCACATTTATTCATCTGGTGGCACTTATTACATGAATCAACGGAAGTTTAATTTTTACTCATCTGGTGGCACTTATTACATGTGACCAAGTTATATCAGATGAGTATCAACGCAGCTCAAAAACTGTCAAATACGTTGCAGATTTTGCTCCATGGTGCACTATGAGGTTAGATTTTTTAGGGACTCTGCCAGGTTAAGACCAAAATGATTCTGTCTGGTCTTTCCTTTAGTTTTATCCACAAATGATTCATTGTGAGGTACACATCATAACCAGCGACCCCGCAAATATATGTAAGATTCATAACAACGCATCTGTGTAATTACTTGTCTTCCTTTTGTTTAAGCGCAAGCTCACAAAAATATTGAGAAAGTAAAAAAATTAACCACAGCACTAACCATCAGTAACAATAATAACATCGAGAATTGCAACAACAAAAAATTACATTGTTTCGTACTCGATCGTATTGTAGCCTTAATCTCATAGTTGCGAACCTCAAAATGAGTTATTTATCTCATGAAAGAAAATGCAGTGAAACACTGACTAACTTTAAGCTTTTTCAGGGTTAAGTCAGAAATCCGAGGGCCAATCAAATAAACACGGAATTTCTGTGTAGCAACAGAACGCGTGATCGCATGGTGTCAAATTGAATTGAATTGAATTTATTTTAAGGCCTTTATACAACTGTGGCTCAGGCCGGCATGGTGTCAAGAGCATATGGCCGGCCTGGCAGTGAGCGTGTCTGTTCATCGTGTATGCAATTACGTGTACCCTGTGTCAGGATAAGTTAACAACTAGTACGCAGTGCAGCTGCGCAGCATGTTATTATTGTTTTCAAAAGACGAAAACATTAAACCAAGTGAAACTTTTACAAAGATTACGTGGAAAGTTTGGTGCTGAGACGTTATCGAAAACAGTGATGTTTATATCCAAAGTAACATGCTTTGTTGGACCAATGCACAGTATTATGTCGGCAACGTTATGGGTTGGATTTCCTACCATGGCCCAACCACAAAAGCACCAGAAAGCTAAATTAATGGTCTAATGTGAAAAAACTAACAAATGGACAACGTGACGAATAACGTGTGTATGATTGTTAATATTTTGGGGATAAATACAACGTAAGGCCAACATAAATAATACATTAAAAATACATGCATCCAATGAGTATTTGTCTAGGAAAAAACCAACGCACGTATGATGTAATTTCGCTTCCAATTGAGGGAAATATAAAAATGGCGTTTGTACACTGCTGATTTCTGTTTTGAATTTTCAGTAAAAAAAAAGTGGCTGTCATTACAATGTTCGCGCAGGCGCACGTATTGATAGATGCACGTACAGAAAATGTTTTGTAAAAAAAAGTCCCATTGCATATTTCTTTTGTTATTTGTTATTTTGTATGTTTATAACACTTTTTTTTTTTACAAAAGTAACATGTATTAAAACTTTCCCTTTTTTCCCACTATATTCTATTTCTGAGTCCAGGAAATGCATAATCAAAGTACGATTCCTCAATTAAACATCCGTAGCCAAGTGGATAAGACGCTGGACAACAAACCAGAAGGTCGCAAGTTCGAATCCAGTCGCAGATAAGGGGGAACATTGATAATTATAAATTAAGACGGGGGAGTAAAACACGTAATGGAATAAAGGCAGAATAGAAATCAAGATTATGTTTTTTAAAAATACGTAATTCTGTTTATTAAAACATAAAATTTCCATACAGTTGACCCTACGTTAGGCATCCCTTTTAAGGGCAAAGTTATTGCCAATGGCCAAAGAGTACACAGGCTAGTACAAATAGTGCTAACAATCAGGTTTTCGTTGGTTCAATAAGATTTTGCTACTTGGGATCGTTCTCTGGTTGTCGTATCAAAGTTGAACATTTGACTCATTTACGTCGATTTATAACCAGGACGACGCTCGAAAAACGACCACGAAGTTCGAGATCTTACTCAATCTGGCGGAGAAGTAACAATGGATGAATACAATTAAGAAAACTAGAGTAAACCGCAGCAATGTGTATTCCATTATTCATCAATAACAACTGTGCAGCCCAAAAGACGTGATGTCCCGATTCGTAGTGTGTTGCCTCTTCAGGATAACACTATACACCAAGTGTCATCAAGTGATAACAAATTGTTTGGAATGCTAAAGAAAACCTTTGAAGGGGCAACGTTTTTGAGATGACGAGGAGTAAATAGTAAATTGGTTTTATTGGACTTCCCCTCCTACAAATAGTAACAAATGATGACAGTTAAAGTTATATGTAATATGTATGTTAAAGCAACATCATAAGAAAGAAGATTATATTTCTAAATGCATGAAATGGGAAAACAACTGTATCCGGCTAGTCAATTAAAATGGTGAGGTCATTTTACACACTGGGACCATTCTGTACCGAAGAAAATGTTGTAACGCCTATTACATTCGACGAAATTCGTCACATACACATGTAAAAAAAATAAAAGAAATATGAATCAAATAGTCTCGAAATGACACAGAAGCTAGTCGTAGCAGAGGAGATATTTAATATTTTAATCTCTTTTATGTCAACTTGTCTTTTGAACGTCCAGATTCTAAAATCAAATTATTAGGGAGTGTATTTTGGTGAGGTCTTTGCTGAATTCTTAATGTATTTCTGTTTTTGCATGCTTTTTTCTCCCATATCTAGAAATAGATGTAAATGGGAAGGAAGAAGCTGGAGAACCCTTTTTCCTCATCACTTGGAATTAGGATATGACGACACATTTACGTCATCCGAAGCACTTTGCTGGTGAGTACACCTTCTCCTGGTTTTGCAGATATTTTTTTTCTCTCAACGGATGGTGGGAGGTAATGTGCTACTAGAAAGGGTATAGAAGGAAGGCGACCTACAAGAGAAATAAAAGATGGAGGCTACATGAACAAGGGAGAATGTGTTATAAATCAATTACGAGAGCAAAAGACGCAGAGAAGAAGGTTTTATTTTTTGTCAGTGAACAGAAAGAAGGAAATAAATTTCAAATTCCTTTTCTTCTCAAGGATACATAACCTTCTGCTTTCCATATGAGCTTGAACATAGAATAGAATTTCAATGAAAAAAGGCTTTTCTATGTTCTCTTAGTTATACTTAACGATCAATTGACTACTTGAAATGTAGCAGACTTCTACATATAGGTCTATGACTCTTATTGGAATCTTATTATCAAATAATTATATTTATATAAAGAAGATTATATTTGTATGCGGTTGGGGACAACGAAGGCACTGAAAACTTTCGTATATTCGTGCAAATGTCCGTTGCCAATATTCTAATCAATGCTTAATCATTAAAGTGTCAAAGTTTAATTAACCACATTCCCACTCAAAAAATAAATAATAAGAAAAAGTTATGGCTGTTTCTTGGTAAACAATTCTTTAAATTTACACTTAAACTTTCTAAATAAAAATATTGTGGATTATTATTGTACAGAACATATATAAATATAATCACATACCTAAAGATAAAATTCGGAGCGCCGCGAAATAGAATGTAAATAGCTTAGGTAATATTACAGATCAAGTAACATTCTATATTTAACCTCAATTTACTGACCGGAAATTGAATTTATACAGTATAATTGCAAAGCTAATATGAAACGCATTGTATAAACAATAAGAATTTATGAGCACCCGTTAATTGAATGTCTATAAGCATGTCATATTACAAAACATTACAAAGATATTTATGCAAGCATATTTAATTAAATTGCGTGATAAGTGTTTCATGAGTTTTGTAAAATTACATTTTTTTTAAGAAAATCAGTGTTAATTTACATATGTAATCACAAATGCTACCAGAAGTTTTTCTTGTAAATACACTGAACTTTTCTGACAGTGCAAATAGTTTTAATTCAAAAACAGGGTAAAACAGGATTTGCTTCAATATTTAAATCTCTGAATATGCTTTAGATCCCTCTTTATCATTAGTTTCTCTATTCTTCCCACGACAAAGTCAAAAGGCCTCCTGGCTATATATATTTTGGTTCTTTGAATTAATTCTAACTTTCTTTGCCACACAAACTCATCTTTATTGCAATAGATCAATACATGATATTCTATTCAAAGTAGTTTCCGTTGAAAGTTACCAGCTGTTCCCACCGTTAGGGTAAAAAATAGATTCCACGGTAGAAAAATACAGTCTTTCGAGGCGATCCACTCATCAAGCCACTTTTAGATATCGCGAAAGAATGGAAGTGATGCTCAGAAAGGACATGTTGTAGCGATCATAACACATGGCAATCTAACGAAGCAACGTCCGGGGAATAGGAAGGGAATATGGAATAGTAAGACATCCTATCTACGTTTCGCCAAAATGCCCTTCACGGTTTTGACGACATGCAGTCTACCGTTATCATGGAGCAGAATAACCTTGTCATGCCTTGTAGCGTATTGCAGGCGTTTGTCCGTGAGTGCGCGTTTCAAATTAAGTAACTGTTATCGATATTGCTCACCATTGATGGTTTCACCTTGTTGCAGGCGTTCATATAATACGCAACAACGACTTGGTCTATCCAAATGCATCACCTTATTTTCATAAATATAATATTTCGGTGTTGAGGTTAATGGTTCGCTACGACGAGCTCGTGAGTTTTTGCGCTTATGATTGTGGTAACGAATCCAGTTTTTTTTATCGCCAGTCACTATTTGATGCGACTTCCGTTTTTGTTCTGCAACAACACTTCACAAATGGTTCAACGATTCAGAATATTCTCTTCCCGTAATCCAAAGGGAACCACGTTTCCGCCCTCCTAGGTCATTCTCATCACTTTTAAACGTTTGATAATAACTGACTGATTGACATGCAGTGTTTTAACAACTCGTTGAGTGTCTGACATGAATTATTTTCCAGAAATGCCTCCAATTTGCGATCTTCAAACTTTACAGCTGATCAAGACATTCTTTGTTCTGTAACAGCCTAGTTGCTGTTCCATTTTTATTTTTATTTTTTCTCCCCTTTTATTTTCTTAGTCTCCGTTTTGTTTTATTTCAGTGTGTTCTCTTTAGCTCATTCTCTTTGGTTGGTTTTAGACTCTTTGAGCGTTTTCCGCTTGGATTTTTCTTTGGATTTTTAATCGTTATCCATCCAGGTTTTCGTTAATCACGCAGCAATGACTTGGATCTAACGCTTGTTTTTGATTGGCCCTAGTCAACGCTTCGTGACTTGTTTTTTGCTGATTGGTGTGAATCAGCCTTCTTCTCCGTTTGCTGGGAGAACTGCTCTCCCACGCCATGTTAGTTTTAGTTCCAATTTTTAAACCGAAGCGACCAGATGCATGGGCTTTCCATCACCTGTACTTCCTAAGCCCTGTCTACGAAAGGTAGATGTAAACACTAAATTTAGCGTAATTTTGATGATATTTCGATTGATTTCGTCCGTTCCGGAAAATTACCTTAAATCATATTAAGAAGAATAAAAACCGATACAAGTGCTATCAGGACTTTTTCAACATAATAATTTCGGAATTTTCACCTCATTAAATTATATATTTTGTTTTGAGATTATTTATTATGTTCGATATGTTCTAAATTTTAGTATGGGGCCGCTATTGACCGAATTCTTGCATTATAAATATCGGTCCGTTAGGTTTCAATAATCAAATGCCAATTTCTCGTCTCCAGTTTTTCCTAATTTATTCGAAATTCCCGGTTAGCCATGTTTGACAGCTACCACATATTTTCCATACTTGATCAAATTAGCAACATGTCTGCTCGATTATTTTTGCGTACCGCTTTGATGCTAATAGTAAATTTTAATTTATTCAACATGGTTCGATAATTTTTGGTTTCAACTCCAGCCACTATTCTCCAATGAAA
Organism: Lepisma saccharinum; assembly: GCA_022664845.1. NCBI lineage: Eukaryota > Metazoa > Arthropoda > Insecta > Zygentoma > Lepismatidae > Lepisma > Lepisma saccharinum. The sequence continues at coordinate 28,073 of JAGDQP010000349.1, forward strand.
AATCATATTTTATAACAATATTTTGTATTTTCAAAATTTATTCAGAACGTCTTTTGTATAACGTAGTGATCGTCTGTAATGACGTCACAAAATTATTAAGCTTAAAGTGATTCTTTAATTATCATGCATTTTGGACTAGAACTTCTTTCGTGTAAGTGATACTGTACTCAAACTTTTCCAAATTGTACATCAATATTTCGGAATTAATTTGTGAAAACATCAACGAAATTTGTTAATAATTACAGAAATTATGGACATTTACGTGTGACTACATAACTTTCAGTTCGGCTTAATTCATGTATACCAGCGATTCAAATCTGTTTGTTTTACAATGCAACAGTAATTCTGTTCAGATTCTGATAAAATTATCATAGCCGAAAGCGTGAAATATGTACATTCAAAGTAATAAATTGAAATTCTGAAATTTTTATATTTCTTCGAAAACAATCTTGAGTTTATGTTCAGTGAACGTAGTGTAGAAACCTCTCAGTTAACCAGGTACGATATAAGGCATTAGTTCATAATCCTCGTACAGTGTTTGGTAATATTTAAAATGTGCAGTGAGTTATTTAATGTTTAACTTGATATCTATTGGAAATTAGCTATGAATTGTTACGTGAAGTTGACAGCAATTGATACTCATTATTTCTGTGTTTCGGTAAACTTATCGTTTTAAGTGATGTTAATTTAATTAGATTAGATCGGTTCATAAATCTGTAGACCAGTGGTAGGATTCTTTCGCCAGCTGAGAAGTGATGACTTGGGAAAGGAACTATATATTGAATTTCTGGTTATTCTGCATTGAAATATGAAGTGACTCCAGCATGTGATTTGTGTTAATAAATATTATTTGCGTTTTGCGTTATGACACTACGTTTGGACTGAGTTGCGACCGTCATTCGTTGTGTTCGTTCGTCTTTATTTCAGGAATTGCGATTCCAGACTACAGGTGTGGGCCCTACTAAGGTAAAGGTAAGACATGGTCTTTTGCCACCCTGTAGACTTCGAAGTGAGTAAAGACACCGTATGAGTCACATATGAGTCGTTTTGCGTATTATCGTTTAAGATTATTTCCCAAGTAAAGATTTGCGTCTTTCTTTCTTAATCTGTCGCTAATCTGAACCAGCTGGTACTTCAGAGTATGAACTGACGATCTAATTAAAAGATTGGAGGTGTCGCCTTACCGGTATTTCCTCCCTCGATCTAAATTATTTTTTTTTACAGTGATCACAAGGATCAGGAATCCTCTTTCCCAGATATTCTTAAATCTGGAAGGCATTTCTGCGCCGCTCGTCTGGGGTGTAGAAAATGTTTGGAGCTAGAGGTTAGGTTAGATGCGTTGCGTGGGTACTCTAGGCTCCTGGCGACCCTATTTGTCTGTGTGATCCACTTTTGGGATCATTAGGTTGGGGGTGCCCGTTACAGTTTTTGTGCGACTCCAGCCAGGATTGCCAAAAATCTGTTGTCCTGTGCGTTACAGTTCCTTCACGCCAACCAATCGCTGCAAGTGGTTTCCGATATAGCATGATTTCCCATAGGCCTCCTTTAGCAAACGATGACTATCAGCAGCAGATTTCCTCAGATTAAAACAGAACAGTAATGCTTCCCGCCTTTCTTTTTTTTTGGGGGGGAGGGCATCAACCCTGATATCTTTAATACGATAAAACTTGTGCTCTTCGCACTCCGATCGCGCGTCCCACACTGATTCTCACAGTCTACTACCGGTACTTGCATACACATAAGTAGTCACTTTTGGCCTGGTTTTCCTCTCACAATTGCTGCTGCTCAATATTTGGCAACAGCGAGAATTAATTCAAGCACCAACATTTGCTTGCGTAAATGACGGGAAGACTATGCAGAACCATACGGAAAGATGAATAGTGCCTTGTCTTAATTCCGAACACAACTTACCACTCAGCTCAACACATTTGTGACTTAAGCTAAATAGAGTAAGAAAATATGATATTATAATATAATGAGATTAATTCAAAAGAATATAAAGTTTCTTCAGTGTGGAACATTGAATTATGACCTTTAGGCATCTTTCGCTTAAGCCTAGATAGAATACATAGAAGGATGTGGCCTGTCTTCCTTTGCTAAAGCGTCTGTAAAGTCTTATTCTTATAGGATAACTAATCATGTCCAAAATTGTAATATTTCTATTTCAGCATGATTGCATGCATCAAGATTAAATTTGGATATAGCTACTACTTATATATCATCATCATCATTAGACATCAGTGGAAGAATTCATGTAATCTGCACTGACTTGGACAAAGCATTTGACAATTTAGATCAAAACATCATGTTAGAAGACTCCGTTAGTTAGTAAAATCTTCATTTATCTTGATTGCGTTGTATTTAAAGAATAAAATAAAATCTGTACATTTGACAGTTTATTGCAAAGAGGATGTGGCATTTCTCTCTACGATTGACGAAATCCAGTTGTAAATTTCGTCACAATTTAATTGTGCGTTGAATAGAACGCGGCAACGAAACTGAAAGTGGGAGGAAGAGGTGCGGGCGTACTGAAGAAGAAAACTAACTATAAAACAATGCAATAAAGTAATGAATGTCACAGTAGAACGTTCGTTTATGGTAAAAAACTTTGGTAAACTTTATTTTTATATGGGCCAGTTTAGTAGCTTTGGACTTCGGTCCGTCACGATTTGCCTTTAGCTGTTAAGTGTTAAAATCCACACCCATGCCCCTGCCGGGACTCGAACCCTGGACCGTTGAGTCGATAGCCTACCGCCACAGACCGCTCGACCACCCGGCCGGCGTTCGTTTATGGAAGAGATTTCCTTGAGAACTGCTACTTTAACCCAATAATAATGCACTGTCAATTTACTGTAGTTGGTAGTATGAAGAAAAAATAATGGTGTATATGAAGAGGAGGAAAGAATATAATATTCTCTCGAAAAGTCAAGACGTTTCTTAGAAGGTGTATCAAAAGCTACAAGTAACTAAAAACCGTTATTACTAAAATGAATTAGTTATTTATGCGAGCTTAGAATCTATATTGTCACTAACCATTCTCAACGGATTGAAACATTATAGGGATGATTTTCTTCCGTACGCTAAAATAGTCACGCCCATCTCCCTCATCACAGAAGACTCACTACTCGCTACTTGTCCCGCTACCAGCTTCACAAGCAAACATACTGCTGGGGCGGAAAAAAGTTCTGATTTTCCCCTTGCGCCATGATTAGGATGTTAAAGTGTATGCAAATTTAGGCAACCCGAGGAGGGTATTGGTGATACAATAGTCTGATTCTTGTCTGTGGGGAGTGATAATAAAAATGTTGAAATACCATTATATTTTTTCTAAATTGTTGAAAGAAATAGAAAGCAAATACATAGTAATGAGTACTGGGTGGAAGGCGCTACCTTGTGGAGGGTATATTCTACATGAACGCCATATTGAAGTCCGCCATAATGAAACTAAATTGATTTTCTTACACGGGAAGGGGGTCGTGTAATATGTCATTTTGGGCTAGAATTTTACGGAAAATACGTTTCAGAAGTCAAATTTGCTATAAATTTAATATCGTGAGAGATAAGGGTATGTGAAGCTACCATAGGGTAATGATACAATAGCCTGGAAACACCGATTTTGCCTTGAAATAACGACGGAAATGAAACCCAAATACGTACAAATCCATATTGGTAGAGCACTACACTCAGGGACAATCTGTATGCATTTATATTTCATTTCCGTCGTTATTTCGAGAAGAAATAAGGGTTTCCAGGCTTTTGTATTACTACCCGATGCTAGAGTCACATACCCTTACAGTATTACTTTTACGGCAAAACTGTCTTTAGAATCTTATTTTCCGTAAAATTAAAGCCCAGAATGACATATTACACGATCCACTTCCTATTTAAGAAAATCAATCGAGACTCAATATGGTGGACTTCAAGATGGCGGCCATGAAGAATATACCCTTCACAAGGTAGCGCTTTCCACCCAGTACCCATTACTGTGTATTTACTTTCCATTTCTTTCAGCAATTTAAAATATAATGGTATTTCAACACTTTTATATCACTCTCCACAGACAAGAATCTGACTTGCATTATCAGTATCTCCCAAACCAATTGCGTTTGGGTTGCCAAAATTTGCATGCAAACATATTTTGACATCCTAATCATGACGCAGGGGAAAAAATCATAACTTTTTTCTGCCCCATCAGTATGTTTGCTTGTCAGACGTGATTGATTCATTAAAATGTTTAATAACGGCTTAAACAAACTTGGGAACTTCTGAGGACAGGACCTACAGTTTTAGATAAAGTGGGCTCCAAGCAACCTCGTTCAACGACCCCCAGCAGGAACTGAAACCGTGACCACAAAACACAAAAAGCTTCCTAACGTTTCGACCACCCAAAAATCATTAAACTTGAGTTCAGAGCTTCTACGAAGCTAAACAAATGTACGTAGGATCACCTAAAGCTACTTATCACGTTTATTTAAACAAGCGTGCCATTTTAGGCTGTTATTGGCCCTCTAAAGTTGATTCAAGGATTTTAGGTAAGTGCGTACACACTGTATCCGCCCTAATCATTGGGAAATTTTTGGCACCACAATTCGTAAGATATCGATGAACACAATATTTGGATAATGTAATTAATGTTCGTAATGCAGATAATAACTCTTTTATTAAAATAGTTGACCGATAATTAAACCAAGCACTGCAACGAAATAGTTCATTCTGTTTCAGTTCATTACAATCTTTTCTTTAGTTCACAATGGTTCGTGGTGTCCTAAAATTTTGCGACATTGATTTAACTCATTTCCCGACGTCGTACAGTGGTGAAATTTTGCACAGCGACGTAAGTGGCGTGACAATACAATATTCCATTGTTGCTTGCATATATTTCTATGTATCTATATATTTTAAGAGCATATTATATTAATATGTTTCTAATATGCTTCTTCATCCTAAAATAAATACTAGTCTGCAACGAACTGGCGTTTCACAGGTTGCAGAACATTTTAGGATTACTTTTTAGTACGAATTGTTTAAGAAAAGTATGTCTTTAATTTTTATTATTTTACTTATATATTTTCACTTTAACCTATAATAATGCACGTGAACGTGCACGCACTCTCAGTTTAGGAAAAGAAAAACGCACACACGTTGTGAGGGGCTTTTAGGTGACTCCGCACAACTCTGTAGAAGCTCTGAATTTAGTTTTCATGACTGTTGCCATTAAGACTTTCTCTTTTTTAGGACGTATCCAAAGTTTCAAAGAATTTGATTGAACTAAAGGCCTTTTCCATTGATTTGTTTGGTGGCTCTTGCGTTTCTTAATGGAGGAAATGGGTTTGATAGTAAAAACATACTTTGATGGCAAAAGAAAACGCAGGCAAAGAAGTCTTTCCGAGGAGCTATATTAGATCTCTATCTTGGGTGTAGTGGTAGAAGAACTTGGTGAAAATATATTATATATTCTGCAGTAGCACATATGTATCTGTCTATATCAATAACACAAAATTTGCAACTTTGATCAATGTTGTTATCCAACATCAGTCAATATCGATGTTGTTATCCAACACTTTTGCTGATATTGATACCAATCGGTAATGATATTGATCACTAAGAGGAATTTTATGTTTTAATAAAACGAATTATGTATATCTTTACAGTAGCTTTAAATAAAAGAAACATGGTCTTCTTTATATCCTATATTTATCATATTACGGGGCTAATTTTCTCGTTTTCACCTATAGTTGAAAAAAATTTCTTCCTTATCGGCGACCGGATTCGAATGTGCAGACTTGTCATTTGTTATCCGTTGTTTTATCCACTCAGCTGATTTAGAAAACTTTATTTTACTGATTTCACCTAATATTGCTTTATTGCCTCTGTTTCGACTGATATTCTTAGAACGAAGTTACAAAACACACACTGCCATCCATGCCCAGGGCGGGATTCGAACCTACAACTTTAAAGTCGCTGATCTAATCATACCACTACCTCCGTCGGCCACGGATCAATCCTTGAAGAATAATACGCCAATTATGCGTTTCATTAACTCAGACATGGACTGTGGTGACATTGACTGTATTTTTTATTACAGAATATCTTTAAGCAGGGACCATGTTCAAGTTTTATGCATGTTATTTTTTAATAACACGTGCCATTTCTCCATTACAAAGACATTCTCGCACACATACAATGCTTTTCGGAACGATATCGGCTAGTGTTCGATCGGTATCGCGTAATGACAACTTCAAAGAGTAATATTTCCCTAAACTTAAGAATTTAATCTGCCAAGTGTTTTCCCACGTTTTCTAGTTGAAGTACAACACGTTTCCTAAATTTCAAGAATAGCCTTGAATGTCGAAATATCGCACCAACCACACAAATACAAATCGATCTTTAGTCAGAACGGGCAACCATAATACGTTATTCGCCCAGTATAGGACCGATATCGCCCCGCTATCATTGTGATGCGTGTGTTATTACTAGTCATTGAGAACTTTCCGGAGAGATATTAGTTGCATTCTATGGGAGTACTACTGCAGAAAACCATACACAAAAGCGGTATATATTTAAAAATAGCTACGCATTTCCAACTGACTTCGAAGAAGTTTCTTGCCTTGCCGCTAGATGTATCTGAACTCAATACTTCATTTTCTTCTATATTGTAAATTTTCCACCCGTGTGCAGTGGGGCTCGAAGCTAAAACTTTCTTCATTCGTCTTTGGCAGCTCATCACTCTAACCACTCGGCCACGAAGGATCATCAAACTCATTAATATTTTGCTATTTCTTTTATGTTACGATGACGTTACCCTAACCCCGAAAGTAATGCCATCTTTTAACAATGTTGTCAAATATATGATGGGCCGGGATGGGAGAGAAAAATCAACGAACTAACAGAAGATACAATCAGCAATTGTAGTGTCGAATTCCAGCTTATATACTAAAGTGACCGTTCATCTCCTGTTTCCTGGCAGTTTCTCCAGAACAAGGCATTAATCCACGGCTATTTGTCTCTCCAGTTTGAAGAATAAATATGTTTCGAAAACAATTATTGTTTTTATTAAAAATAATCATTTAAAAACAGCTTTAGTCGAAGACTACCAGACATACTGTTTTCAGAGGTCCTAGTTTTGTATTCTCTGCATTTTCTCTAAATCCTTGCACTTTATTCATTTCGTAATTTCGTTTTGTAAAATCATATTAGGCATTTTCTGATTGCCTTACACGCTCGTTGCTAAACTCCAAATTCAAGAAGTATAGATACAACTATCAACAATAGAGTAATTTTCTATGTAGTGGGGGGAGAAGATGTAGCCAAATTTACAGTTGCGGCAAGGAAGAAGTGGAAATATCCTGATTCTCCCTGGAATCGCTGAAAGAAAAATAGAGTCATCTAGCCTGTACACATGAATTTTGCTTCAGAGAAAGTTTTCGTATGTTACTAAAAGAAATAGTAAAACAGTTGTTACTCGCTAGATGGCTTCGTGTGGTGAGTGGTTAACGTGGTGAGCTACAAACGACAAGTGAGCAAAGTTTCAGTTTCGAGTCCCACTAACTACGCATGGAAAATTTACCAACTCAGTGCTCTCTTTTGATCAAATATGAGACGTGGTTTTGAGCCGTTGAACAAGTGGGTAAATACAACGTTAAAAAAGTTGCTCATCGTCCACGTCTTGCCACTGAAGTATTCATTGATTATAAAGTTCGAAAAAGTCATTTATCATGAAGAATGGCAGTTCAGTTCTTCGAGTGACGCTGTTAGCGGCACTCAGATAGTATACAGTTAGTTTCGGATCTACCGAAGTATAAGTCCGATTTTGATGCTTGAACTTACATTTGAAAGCTCATTCCAATACTAAGACACAGGAAAAAATTGGGTCGGTAGGATCTTCTTGGGACCCCCTAGGGCGCTTTAAAATATTACCAAAATTTCACATTTTTTAGGATAGCACTGACCCCAGACCATATAGGTGGCCGAAACTTACTGGATCTAATTTTACACTTCAATACGTTTCAAACGGTGTATCATACGTTAAAATCGGTGGAGCGGTTCACACGTTACGACTTTTTTAACCGAATCACAAAACTTCCACAAATGATAGAAAGATATGTCCGTCATTCTGTGTGTCTTTTTGTTTTAGCCTCAAATGGGTGGTACCGGGGGGCTTCAGGGGTCCATTGGGCCCCCATGGTAATCCAAGCTTAGATTTTTTATAGGAGTTACGGTTTCCGAGATATGGAGCAAAATCGATCTTATATCCTTCCGCCATAGTGACACGTGCTACCTTTTAAATAAGAGCCCGTACGGAGAACACTCTCCGCCGCTGCTCCACTCATCTGGGCATGACGTAAAGGAGAAAAATGTAAAGATACATGACCGTACCTAATTTTATGTAGCCTCCACGATCCCATGATGAGTAATTTAAAATGTACTTTCTGTCAAGAATATAAATGCATGTTTTGCGCGGGATTGCATCCTGCCCCTTGTTGCTATGAGAAAAATGCTACACATTACCGGTTATCCACCTCGTCCTTTAATCGAAACAAACTGTGCTTTATAGGCAATAGTCTTCAACAAAATCAACCAACATTTACTGACTTGTTGCATTATACTCAGAATGCTATAAATCACGTTTAGAAGCAGGAAATACTTTTCTTTGTTACAAGACAGGAGTCCTTGTAGACCACCGTCCGTTTCCAATAAATATCTGTTTCCATCACTGCAAGCGCGAAGCCTCGGTAGCCTAATAATTAGCGTTCTTGACTCCGCCGCGTGGGTTCGCGGGTTCAAATCCCGGTCGAGTGATTATTTTAAAAAAAAAAGAAAATTGTGTAAGTTCGGAAGTTCAAAACCTGAGGAACACAATATTTTCTTTTTTTAAAAAAAAAAAAGCTTTTAATTCAAATTATTGTATTTTTTAAATAACCTTACCTAACCTCCACTTCACCATGGTCACTAACTTAAGATAATGTACGTAAAATGCAGGAAAGCAATTATTAATAATGAATATAAACATATATAATATAAACACATGAAAATATATTCTGAAAGGAAAATCTAGTGTTAACCTCGCCGGAACTCGAACCAGGGCTTTTTTGTTTACCAACTCGACGCCTTAACCATCAGGCCACCGAAGCAACTTTGTAGATGTGGTTTCTCCGTTCTATTTACAGTGCACGTGTCTCCTACACATTATAGCGCGTGTGCAGGAGAGAGGAGCATCGGCATAGATGGCTCGTGTTACAGTCTTTTTTTTATAGGCAGCCTTACAAAATAAGTGATATCAGTACAAAAACCCGTTCGGGGTAAAAGGAAGAGTGACGCAAGAATTCTACTCACAGATTAAGTGATATCTATTTTGCGAGTGACTTTCTTTGTGTCAATATGGTGGAAGCATACTGTCTTAATTTTATTACAAAGGTAATACTTTCGCCATAGTGACACAAGAAAGTAACTCGCAAAATAGATATCACTTCTTTTGTGAGTAGAAATCTTGCGTCACTCTTCCCTTTACCCCAAGCGGGGTTTTGTACTGATATACATATACACCGTTAAAATAACGTAGCGGGACTAACGTTGAATCCACCGCTTTTGAACGTTTGTGTGCTACTGTGTAAATTTGTTTATATAATAAGTGTAAGACGATGTGAACGTGTTTATGTGCTAAAGAACGTGAAGAAAAAAATAGCGTTAATTTGGCACATTAATATCGATATCAGAAAGAAAGCTGAAGAAAATAGTGAAAATCAGATTGGCATATCTCCATTTTGAAGAAGTGCATATAGTCTAGAAATATGATACAATAAGGTTGTGGTGTCACCAGGTAGAAAAACGACTGAGTAAATCAAAGTCGTTAAATTGAAATATATAATTAGTTTGTCTCTCTCTTTTAACGTTGGGGGAACTAGCCTGCGCTACAAATTACAGTAAGGGTCAGTTCTACAATCTACCGCTATACTTCTAGTCAGCGCTAAGTTGAGACCAAGTCTGATTTTGGCCAATGAGAGTACGCAAAGTGAGAGTTGGTCCCAGCTTAGCGCTGACTAGAAGTTTAGCGGTCGATTGTAGAACTAATCCTTAGTGCATAAATTGCGAAAGTATGAGTGAAGGTTGTAGCCTTATTGGATTAAAAGTAACCGGATTAATCAAAAGTCTTTGCATCCAAATATGAAGTCAGCTTCTCTCTAATTGTTTACGTTTAAGTGCAAACTTACGTTACAATCGGACAGATAAACGGTCATTGTGAAAATTTGTTACGAAAATGCTAAAACAAAAATAATAATAATAACAGAAAACAACTAAGTAATGCTTTTATAGACAAAACCAAAGGGTCCCCACATAATAACAAATGTTCCATTAAGAACTAACTCCAAAACTAGAGTTAACTCCATAGTTTTCCCCACTCTTTCAGACCACGACGAATCCAAAGGCGCATAGCTCATCTCTGTCTGACTTGTAGACCTATAGGGGAATTACAGATGGACAGATAGGATAAACTGTATATTTTATAACCCTTAAAGTTTCTGCTGTTTTAATTGTCTGTGTTTTTGATGTGCAGAATTTTGTTATGCTCCACATTAGAGAATGAACAATCTAGTATATTGATAAAATCTATAGGCTGTAGACTTGCAGGTGCCAGTATGAGGATGTAGCCAGTGTCGTTTTTCTGTGCTTTCAGGGCACTTCAAACGGATTTAGGAAGACGTGGGTTTCACCTCTTGGCGCTATATTATACTTGGGCATCGAGACAACCAGAAACGGTGCCAAAACTTTTTGGCGAAAGATGCTCCTAAAGAAAAAGCAGTGAGAGAATGGTTCACAGGCCGGAGACATGGGAATCGAAGACGCCTCACGTATAGGCAGACCATCATCTCCGATAGATAAGGGTCTGAGACAAATGGTGGAAGAAGATCTGAGACTAACCTGCTCAGTCTTAGCGGTGGAACTTCACGTATCATGAAATACCATACCGAGTCATCTTCGTGCTATGGGAAAGACCAAAAAGTTTAACAAGTATGTATCCAATACTTGTTCCATGATTAGAAGATCGAACGTTTACATCACAATAAACCTTTCATGGACAAAAGTTTTACATGTGATGAAAAATGGATTTGTACAACAACAGGAAGAGATCGACACAGTGGATTGATAAAAATAAACCTCCTCGTTCCACGCCGAAATATGAGTTGCACCGGAAGAAAGTTATGGTCACTGTTTGGTGGAATGTTGCCACCTACACCTTCCTTACACCAGGTTCCATGATTACAGCGGACTCCTACTGTAATGAATTCTATCAGAAACAGAAGACCAGAACTAGTCAATAGTCGTGATCCAATTATTTTACAACACAACGAAAATCACACCGTGCAAGGAAGACCATGTAAAAATTAATGGACTTCAAAATCGAAGTACTGCCGCATCCATCACATTGCTTCGATCTTTCGCCCACAGCCTATCACCACTACCACGCGCTTAATAAATTTCTGAATGTCACACGTTTTCAAAAACTTGATGATGTGAAATACATGCTTTCAAGGAGTTCGTTCAATATAGAGACAAGAGTTTCTATTCCAGGTGTATCCACACACTTGCATCTCATTGGGAAGAGCGTACTGAGCATAATGGTGCTTAGTTTAAGTCAATATGTTGTTGATGTGCGGAACTGTTTCATTACAAAGTGAGCAATGGCAAACGGCGGAAACTTTGAGGATGTATACGGGTGTTTTAATAAGGACGAGAAGAAAAATGTAACATAGCATCCTCTACATTTATTGCTTTGCTGAATTATTCTCAACTCATTTGTTGATAAAATGTCAAAACAAAATCAAATACGTCAAACGAAAATTAACACAGTACGTTAAATTGTAATAATACAAATTATCTAACATGGCTTAGTAACATCAAAGCGACAGAAAGGAAAAGAAAAATAATGTGTACGACGTTCGTGGTTCAAACATAACAACGTATTTCTATTAATAATTACAGCCATAGGAGTACTTTAACTGGATCAATTAAAATTACATCATCCGCTTGAAGTAATAAGGAAGAGGAAAAATATCAACATTTTACTGTAATTAACACTGATAATAAACGAATGAAATAAAACGAAAATTGAGGCAATTTGTATTTTCAACTAATTACCCTAAGCAACTAATCTTTTTACCGGGAAAAGCTAATTACTAACGAAGCTAATATTCTGCGTTAATAATTTAAAGTTTTAATATAATATTTTCTAATGAGTGTATAGGAAATCCCGTGATACAAGGTGTTATGTAACTACCTACACGTGGCCGGAAAATAATAAAGCAACAAATCCTAGTATTACGTCTTCCTGGAACACTTTACCCTTAATTGTTCTTGTAATCCCTTTAATGGGTTATGTAATCACTTAAATAGATTACTAAAGAAATTGAAGCACCTAAGAGTTCCACTTCACAGGAAACGATTTTTGAAATAAGTTTCTAACAGCAAATAACACATACATTTCTATCATTCAAAATCTTGGTAACATTCTTAGCATTGCACGAGGTAAATGCACAGGAATTCTTTTCAAACGATATAACTTTTAATCACTATCGAGAAAGAACAAGTATTTTCGACGATTCCCAGACTATTTTGAGTACGTAGCCAAGGAAATTTATATAGTTAAACCATGGTGAATAGAGGATTGCCAGAATGTGATTTAATTGTTTCTAGGTATGTGTCGCGATAATGAGGTGATAAATAACGTCTGTATATCTATGTGACGTGTGTAGCGATGAAGTGTATGATTAAATTCGCGTGTAGTATATAGGCCTACTGCCATCTACAGTTGTGTGTGTTGTGTATAGCGATGACGTGTATGAAGAAAGACGTTAGTGTGTAGAGTCGTTGATCTTGTATTAAGCAAGTCATTAGTGTGTAGTACCGTGTGTAATTGTATTGGTCTTGAACAGCTATAAGGTGTATGATGAAGTCCCTGTGCAATATGTACTGCTGTGTACTGTTGTACGTGTCGTGTATAGCGATAACTTTAATAAAGAATACGTTAGTGTGTACAATCAGTGTGTAGGTTTTTGTATTGTGTATAATAATGACGTGTATGATGAAATCTGTGTCACGTGTGTACAGTCGTGTGTAGTTGTAAATGTCATAAACAGCGATAAGGTATGTGATGAATGAAATCCGTTTTAGTGTGTACTGTCGTGAGCAGATGGATATGTTGTGTGTAGCGATGTCGGGTATGATGAAAGTCATGTGTACTGTATACAGCCGTATATGTAGCTATATGTCGAGTGTTCCTGTAGGGTGCGTAACTAAAATCGCATTCGTTGTGTATAACAGAGCATAACCGTGTAAAGCTGTATGCGTTGTGTGTAACAAGAACAACACCTGAGGGCCTATTCAAACGAGACCCCCTTAACATTCTTCTTAACTACTTTTATTTTGTGTGACGTTACTCCGCCAGCTCCACTTCGATGAATGCTTGGTTTCATTACCACATGCGCTCTCGCTACAAACGTTCCATTTAGCTACACACGTCTGTAAGCGCTAGACTTTAGTATCGTACCTTACAGGTAAACTCGAGACATACAACTACATGGAACTGTATACCCTGTATAAGGCCTTAATAAGGGACGCTATCACCAAACATGTATCTCGATCCATAATCAAGCATACAACTGCTAAACAGTAGTTCACGTCACCATCGCTAACGCTAGGCATGTTCACATATAAAATCAACATAAACCCTCTGCTTTAAGCTCTTTAACCTTCCCTACAATCTAACATAGGTCACTCTTTAAACAATGTGCTACGATATGCCTCCACGTGTTGCCCAAACATATCATATCCAGTGTGGCATACACTTTCAAAGACCTGATATGGTATCTTTGAAATCCAGTATCGAAACCTTACAAGAAGATCCTGTTAAATCCTCCAGTTTGGAAGTTAGGGTTACAGGATATCGGATTCGTTGTTCCACTACACGTCGCAGAGATTTAATGGAAATACAAGTTGGTTAATGAGTACTCTTCACTATGTTTTTCAAATCATTCGCTGCTGTGTGAAATGATACCTTATTGGAATGGTTGACGTAAAACGGATGGATATTATGAGCCGTGAGATTCACATGGAAATTATAGATTAATCATATTTCTATGGGAATAAGTGCATCTAAGGTTTCCCAGCACAGCTTTGTCCAAATTATTACACAGTGATTTGTATTTCCCCCCTTCTCAAAATGTAGTATTTCCCAAGTTTCACCTGAAGTCACTTCCCTTCAGCGAGGCAGCGTACACATTACTATGTAACAAAAAATTAGTTATACCATTGAATCAGACCACCTTCTTATAATTGGTTGAAAATAAATCCATACATTCATGCGAAACCTTCATTTTACTTCTGTCCTTACTTCTGTTTGTTAGTATTAGGTAAAGTTTCAAATTCTCGACCCACAACTTTAAAATTTTTGCGGTTAAAAATCGATAGAAACCATGCAAAAGTCCACTTTGGACACTCTCCCAATTTTGACCTTTTCCCCACAAACTGAAAATCCTGACGAAAACCCGTTTACAACTCTATGTGTTGAAAAATTGTTACTTGGGAATAAAATTTCATAGTTTACACAAAAAAAAATAATTTCATCTTAAAATTCAATTAGTACTGTTAAGATAGAAAAACTTACTCTAAAAAAGTAAGGAATGGGAAAACAAACAAAATATTTTTACCCGATATTATTTCGTAAATTTGTCCATTGAGGCAATAAAAATACACTGAATGTTCACTTCTATGTGCATGTGTGTTTCACCGTTTCAAGATCAACATAGTAAATAATCAATTTCACGCCATTTCGATACTAAATTTAGATGACGACAGGTTTATTTTCTTCCGTGATTGGTTTCCAGAATTACGTAACGACAAAAGATAACATGTACTCTACGTAGGGTTTATTGCTTTAGAGAAGCGAAGGAAAATAAACATAATAAACATAGCTAGACACAGAATAAAAAAACAAATATATACAGAAAGCAAAATGGCTCAAAAAAGTGTGTTTTAAAATCGCAATCTCAGCGGCATCTATTGGGTCAGAGAGCGTAATCGTGAAGTTTAATCACGTCCGCAAACAATCAATGATATCGCACATACAGATAAAACGAGAGAGCGATTCCAAATGAGGTTTGAAGGCAGTGAAATTCAGGTAACGTAATCTCATCAAGAAAAAGATTGAAATAAAAATAGAGCAGTCGCGTATGACATTTTATGTTGAAATCGCAATTTCTACATGGATACTGGTATCTATCAGTGTTTCGTATTATAATCAGAGTGTTTTTAAAAATGGACGACATTCGTAAGGATTTTTTTTTTAAATCCACATTCATGGAAAAACTGATGTATTGATAAAAATATCAATGCCTGCATGACGAGATAGTTTGTTTTTTTTCTAGGTTTTTCTCTTTTATACATTATTTCGAGATGAATTTCGATAAATAAGTTATATTCTAAATGTGGATTCCAGAAAGGACAAAAGGGACAATGAAGAATAAAAGAAATGTTCCAGGTAATCTTTTACATAACCCGAAATATATGTAATACAAAATTGTCATATTCATATTGTATTTTTCGTAGCAAAGAATTTCTTAACTTTGAATATCGCCCATATCAGGAAAAGCGTTGGAATTACAAATTTTGTTCATATCGAAAGAAAGCTTCGATCATATCAAAATAATCGATATTACAATAGTGCAAATATTGATTGATCAATATATTCAAATTTGAACCGCTCAAAATGCATGTCGTTAACTTTCAGACTACCTGACATACAGATAGGATCGCTGTTCTAACGCATGGTTCTGGAAATTGTGATATTCTGTGCTGAATTCTGATTTCATAGTTAAATTGTTTTCTGACTTTTTTTTTTGTAATTCTAGTTTAGCAAGAGACATGCATGAACTGAAATTTTTTTTTTATATAGTAATCCGAAATAACAATATTTTGTTTTGTTTCATTCTTGGAAAAATGAAATATGAAACTTATCTAAATCTGTACGAAGAAAAGATGAAATAGAAGTGTGTTTGTTCCACTTCGCGAGATACGCTTCTGGATTGAGATTTTTGTTTCCTTTTTTTAAAAGAGAAAAACAAGAAACATACTTATACTTGTTTGTCGCTTACACAAAGCTAGACTTGCCTCCTGGATTTATGTCTCCATGCGTCTTTTTTATATAATTTTCTCTGCCTCCTTCCCAATCTCTTTTCATCATTCACTCTTTCTATCTTTCATCTTTATTCTCACTACGGCTTCAGTTCGTTGAAAGCGAGCTTGATCCCATGAAAGACACTTTACGTGTTTTGTGTGTGTGTGTGTGAATTTTACACGGAATCTTGTTTTAAGGCCCTTTTTCTCTCCATTTTGTATATCTCGCGATGATGCCTGGATGGTTTTCGATAAAATGTCTTGCACACTGGTATACTAATACTACTACTATCATACCAATACTAATTTTACCATCATTACTTCTGAAATGGTTTCCTTTATTACCAAAGTGAAGAAAAAATTTTCTCACAAGAGATGTTATTTCTGCAAATTACTACTACTGTTAATTTCGTCTATAGAAGAATCATGAATTGGTGTTATATAAAAGTCCTCTCTCTCTCTCTCTCTCTCTCTCTCTCTCTCTCTCTCTGTTGAAAGAAGAAGGTTCATCTTCTCTGAAGCATCTCCAAAATTACAGCCTGGACACAAAAAAGGAGTAACTCGTTACTTCAGTTATATAAACTTAAAAGAAATTATACCGATTCGCCGTAGCTCAGTGGTAGAGCGTTGGCGTAGCATTCGGGAGGGCCTGGGCTCGACCATAGCGACTGACCATCCTGACGAAGGGTTTTCCAAGGTTTTTTTCTGTCACACTAGGCCAATGCCGGAATGGCACCTTCAACTTAGGCCCTGGCCGGCGCCTTCTCGAGTCCATTCCCCTTCCCTATCCTGGCCTGAGTCTTAGATACCTAAAGGCGATAAATAAAATTCAATTCAATTCAATTAAAATAAATTATAAAACTTTACAGGTGAAAAATTTATTGTTTGCAATGCAAATTATTAGTTAATTTTACTTTGAAAACATGTATGTTGGAATCGCAGCTGTGTGAATTCAAAACGCTGAAATCAGAAATTCTGTTTCGTGTGGACTAAGGTGCTGGTGCTGCGTCCAGGAAGTTGCAAGTTCGAATTCCTCCTGGGGAGTGGGTGTTTGTGGATTTTAAACTGCAGCTGTATCGTTGTGGCGGAACGAAGTCAATCGTTACTAAAACAGATCAAACAAAATAATGTTTATTACAAACAGTTTTAAGGTCCGCGCTGGCTCAATGGTGGAGCAGTCATTTCTGGTATATGGGGGGTCTTGATTCGATCCCGGCTCTTTCTGTATGGGCTTTGTGGTGGACAAACACCATGTGAGTAGGTTTTCTCGGGGTTTCCGCTGCTTCCCACTTTCTTTATTCCACTAATTCTCCCATCGTTCACCAGGTGTTAGCTAAAAGCTGCCTAAAGGTCTTAAGTTAACTTCACAATTCTAACATTTTTAAGGCAGGAAAGAAATGTCCGCAGTTACGGACTGTTCTCTGTTATCACTTTGTTTCTCGAAAATCTGGTTCCTAAGACAGTCAGGTTGTTTACTTCTTTCCTGGTTCCCAATCCAATCACTACAATGGTACATGACCAAGTATTATCTTCCTTCTGTAATGATAGAAGATAAACGGTGAAACCCTCTATGAACCACCTGAGACAACACTAAGAATAAGAATTTCTATAGCAAAGAAACAAAAACCTCAAATTAACAGTACTAAATAAAAATATTAAGAATCATTTAACCTTTCTTACAACACTGTGGATACTTAGTGTTGCAATAAAGGTAGGACCATTTTTAGTCTTCCATTGTAAACAAAATAACAAATAGATATAACATTAGTCATACATTCCATACGAATCAGCAGTTACTTTTAGCTGCAAGATATATCACATCTATATAGTAATGAAGTTTCTAATGTATCTTTTGTCAGTAGTATTAATTGAAAGAGTGTCTGTATACCGTATACATGTAGTTCTGTGAATCCTGGGCCGCAAAGGATAAATAAATAAATAAAATTTAATAAATAATATAACTGGTAACCATTAATCAAGAATGTTATCAGTGACAAAGACCAAAAGTTGTTCCATCGCTGTCTTAGAAATCACCTTACGACTCAACGACAATATTATTAGACAAAGTAATTAAGCTGATAATTGATGTAACAAAATAACAGAGCTATTAATGGATCATTCCATAAGCTATATCGTTTAGAACATGGCCCTGGGAACAGTGCCATGCGGTGGGAGAAATATAAACTATACTAAAGCTGCGAGACAGTTCATTGTGTATAAGTGAACTAAACGAGAAAGCTCTACAGCAAGTAATATGGTAGTCACGCGTGTTTGAACATGACAGTGTCTAAAAAACATATATGGTATGTTATGTTTTGAATTTCATTAGAGACATTCAGTAACCATAGAAAATTCTGTTGACCTACGTCTACATGTGCCTGCCTCTATGTAGATATTTCTTCTGAAAAATGAAAAAACACATGCGACAAAGTGAGCCTTTATAATCGAAGACTCTCTAGGTGGCAGTAGCTTCAATTCGCAAAATGAAGTTATTTTAACCCATTAAATAGTTTAGGTATTCTCTTTGTTTTTCTAAAAATTAGTATTTGTAATTGCAGTTACTTCTTGGTAAAACAAATGAAATGTTAGCGTAAAATTAAAGTAAGTATTCCTTTGAAAAAATATTGCCTTTTGCAAAGAAACAGCCTGTTAAAATCTTACAATAATAAATTGTGAATTTAAAATGTCACAATAGTGGGTTGCGGACGTACATTTATATGAGAAATAAATATCAATACAAGACTCATTCTCATTGTTTTAAATGATATATCATTTTATCTTACCCTAAAAACAAGATCTATTTGATGTCTTTATAAATATGGTTAAAATATAAAAAATATTGAAGAAATTTTTCAAAAAAAGATAAATATGTTATGACACTTGGTTAAGAATCAAGGTAATGAATATAATTGAAAGGTACAGGATAAAAATACAGAAAAAGGACCAAAAACGTATTTTGATATTGAAAGGAGAAAAATCTACATGATCCAAGAAGTTGAGAGACGACTTGTAGGTTCATGGTAAAACCTACAGGGTTCAAAAAGGAAGGTAAATAAATGGAAACGCACAAGAACAAAATGAAAAGTTCAAAGGAGAATTAAAAGGGAAAAAAAGAATCCCCCAAAACTCCAAACACTAAATTCAAAGAAGAATTAAAATGATCAGGAAATAGCTCACTGATTCCAAACGAGACGCTTGGTAACAAATTCCGCAAGCCAATACTTAATTTCTTAAATTATATTAACGCCATTTGGTTACTCCCCATAATGGCTGACCATATTTAAATGGGTTCCCTACTTGCACTCAGTTCTTATTTTCGCTTCATATGTCAATCATTATACGTACCTGATACACTCACCTTTTAGATCAAGATAAGCAGGTCAGTGTAAGTACCAGTACAAAATAAAATCTTCATCACCTTCCTACCAAATGATGTGTAATGAAACTGAAATACGATTATTGCTTTCAGTATTTACTTAAATCGATTACTTAATTTTCTGCTTATGTAGAGTATGTGAAGTGAATAAAGATATTTTTTTATAATTGACTCTTCTTTCTATGTGTCGATTAGAGGTTCCTATTGATTTAACTAATAATAATAATAATAATAATAATACTAAAAGCCTTGTTAACTACTCAACGGTCCCGGGTTCGAGTCCCGGCAGGGGCAAGGGTGTGGATTTTAACACTTAACAGCTAAGGGCAAAATCGTGACGGGCCGAAGTCCAAAGTTACTAAAACTGGCCCATACAAAAAAAATAAAGTTTTACCTTGTTAACTGCCGCAAGTAATTTGTTTTAGCTTCGCCCTAACTTCTTTTATACAATTGTCACAACAACTTAAGGAGCTTCCCTTGTAGAATATACACAGTATAAATTGCGTCAGCTATTTTACAAGATTATGTAACTTTCAAAAATCACTTCCTTAGAAATGAAATCAGATTTCGAGTATTCTTCAAGTATTTCTTTTAAACTAAATTTTCCAGCCACTCAGTGGAGTGTCAAACGTCAAAGTGAGAGAAAAGACTGAAAATTTGGTAACATGGCTAGTGCATCTAGTACGGTACGTATTAGCATGTGAAACGAAAGTAAGTATTAAGTGCAAGTGTCCTAACCTTTATTCAACGTATCCATGAAAAGAAATCGAACGACATAATAAAGTAATTTTCACATTTTGGGGTATTCTGCTAGCTTTTCAAATATACCCATTAAATCAGCAGCATCTAGACCATTTGGAGAAGACTACAGAGAACGTTGTCTCTTATAATGTATCATTTTAGGGATCTTCTACTATCACAGTTTACATTCCACGCATACATACACTGTTATTCTCAAGTTCAAATTGAAACACGTCATTAAGAATCAGAAAGCTTATTGCACAAAAACGCAAAGATCTGGAAAAGTTTCTTTAGAAAAGTTTCCCGAATGTTTATCCCTATATTACCAGAACATTTTGTTGCCTTCAAGCAAACATTATTTTGGTTATTAAATACCCGCAAATCCCGAAACAAGCATGTCATGAAAGGAACCATCTAAGCAAAGACACAAAAGAGCAGAAGCCCTTTAATATTACGTTGAAATATTGTTAGAATACTGAGCGTTATTGTGAAGAAAATGATAACTGATGAAGCTCTCTAGTGGCTTCTGCTTTGCCTGAGGCTTAGGGAAATGCTTAATCCGGTAAATAACCGTTTTTACTTCGTCCTTTAAGCATTTCATCTTTTGAGCCATCCACAACAAAGAATGTACAACGGGATTTCTGGAGGGACTGAATCCAAACTACAAATGTACATAATTCTGTAATACTTCTCTTTGGATTACATTAACTTTTTTTCTCTCTCTTCGGTCTTCAACGACCTCTTTCTTCCGCTTACAGGGGCTCCAGTTATAAGATCATAATTATGACTTTGCTATAAGTACAAAATTAAAAAAGTAGTTATGTACTAACATGATCTCAATTGCTTTGAAGTATTGAGATATAAGCTCACTTAAGTTGAATTATTACGACTAACTCGGGAAATAAAGCATACAGGAAAAAAAAACTTCATCAACGTGGACGTGTCTGCATAAAGAACAATGACAAGCGACAATTGAAAACTGGCGGTTTGGTTTTATGGCTAACGTATCGGGAAACTAATGCCGGCACCCGGGTTCGATTCCCGGCGGGGTAATGTTTTAGTTTTTTAAATGTTATACAGTAACGTTTTTTTTTTCTTTTTTGTACATAAAGTACAGCTTACCCATTTTTCAATTATATGAAAGGAGCACTAACTATTGGTTAGGTTAGGTTAGGAGTCAGGTTTGCTCGTTTTCTTATTAACCACGCGATTAACTGTAGTTAAAGCCAGCGATAACAGAAACACGTAGAAAGCATTTTCTTTGCCGAATGAGTCGTGAAAACTTGTGTAAAATGTTGAAAGTGCAAAAGGAAGGAAAAGTGGGGAAATATTTATTATTATACGAAGAAAAATAAGTTGTTAAAAAGTATGATTCTTTTGTGGTACCCAGGCGTTCTAGTTAATAATCAAACAGGAAAAATCACTGCTAGTTTATCACTGTAAGGTAATATCATGGCTAGTCGAAACTTAGTTTAAACTAGCGTCCTATTTGGGGAAATTGGCAACCATTATGATTGAGAAATGTAATCGACCCGAAGAGTAAAGTACACATCATTATAATATGATACTCTTGAGATGATTCGCTTGTGAAAAATCACGAATCAACCTTCTTCGTAGCTCTACTTTAACACAGGATCAATAATACAGGATCAATCAAAACCTTTTTCGACTGATGCTCGATGTTGGTCAACCAATGATTTTAAAATTAAGGATTGTATCAAGTTTGTTCTGAAGGGTTTGTAGCATGTTTGTCGTAAATTTGACATTTGTCAGCTAGCAAGTTTGTTGCGCAAGTTTACTGTTTTATCTTGACTGTTGGATAGTAGGCCGTGCTGCTCGAACCCACGTACCTATGTATACAGGTAGTTAATCCGAAGTCAATGACACTACAGCATGGTCCACAAGGGTTGGGTTGAAGCCTCAAGTGTTTGGGATTTCACAAACTTCCAACCAATCACTGAACATTGTGCGCTTTAGGCAACTATACCTCTGAACAACTTGCTATTATAACAACACAGTGATTCATTATTTCACACTAAATATACAAATATTTCGAATAGTACTCTTACTTTGAATAAATGCTGAATGGATCAAGGAAATAATGCATTCTTCGCTGTTTTGAATTGATCTGAATCAGGAACGTATAAATTTTCTGCTCACTAGATGGTAGTAGACATATTTTATACTTATGACAAAAATATTTAAATCTGCACTAAGAGAGTACAATTGTTCATTTTGCACGAATGAAAGATCAGGACTAGATCTTTATATAACGTGATTGTACGAGTTAAGTTCCTATCTATGGGGAGAAATATACACAGAATTAAAAAACTGTTGCAAATATTTTGTTGCTTATGTGATACTTTTACAACGTACTGCACTGAGATTTTGTAAATAGAACAATTTTTCCTCATGTGTAGGTATTATCTTTATCGTTTTATTTAAAATATGCTACTACAAACGCAGACAAAATGTTGAAAAATATCAATTGTAGAATAGTTTTTACGGAACTCGCATGCAGTGCCCCACAGGTATTTCATAAGAATTATGTTTTTTTTGTGTGTTTTTTTTAGAACAAGGCTTCTCAACCTTGGGATCACGTGCTGTGTGCAGCAGTGATCAATCCAGGGGATTGGCCCTAAGTAGGTGGGAATCCCCCCCCCCTGCGGAAAACGTTGTTGCATTTGCCTCTTATATGCTGCAATTTTTATCCACTTTACATGAAAGGAAGTACAAATTTTATCATCCTGTATATGAGTACTTCCAAGATTTGTAAAACTTATTTCCTAAGCGTCTTATATCCATTGAAAAAAAGACATCTTCCAGAAATAATGCTTATTATAGTGTGATCATCAGTGATCGAAATTTGAACTCCTGAGTTTCTAACAGTAGTTAATCCCTTTCATTTGCGCTTAGTTGCCAGATATTTTAAACGTTTTTATGCATGTGTCAAATTTTCAGCTAGAATCGCTTGTGTTACTTTTCGGGTTCAGAGAACTTCCGGTCTCACAAGTAATTCTGAACCCCAAGAAGCTTGTAGTAGGTGTTGGGATTTGTAAGTGTGTGTGTGTGTTTTTAGCTTTTTTATTATTTTTTGTTTACACGAAATGTTTGTTGCCGTAATGATTTCCATTATGTAGTATTACATCTACACTGGTGAATATAATGTTACTAGAGAGAAGTTTTGTTTGTCATGTGTTTGCTACACTGCTAGCTGCATCTATCGCCTGCCTGCCCATTCGCTTCAAAAAGCATTGTTTGCCGCGTGAACATTTGCTTGCTAATTCGGATGCTAGAGGCAGCACAATACATCCGTTTTAGTCAGTAACTCTTGAGTATTGGTATAGAAAAAGCTGAATATTTCGAAAAGTTTTAGGAAAAGAATGGTGCACAATTGTTGCCTACCATTCTGTAAGGCAAAGAAAGATAAGTCGGAATACAGTGGAGTACATAAGAGAGACAGGAGGAACATCTAAAGGAATGGAAAGCCTCAGTAATAGTTTCGGTTTATAGAAAGGCGATAATTTTGACTGTAATAATTACCTTGGAATCTCTTTACTCGCAACATGTTACTACAATGTTCTGAGTAATGTGGTGCTTACACGCCTAAGCGTATACGTAATGTGGATTTAAAAGAAATAGTTCTACGTCGGACAAGAGTTTTGCCTTGAGACGAAATGGGAATACAATGGGACGTTTCACCGCTTGTTCATTGATTTTTAGAAAGCATATGATTCCATCAAAATGGGAAAACTATGTAATATCGTAGTATGATCTGGAATTCGAAAGCAAACTGTTCAGCTACTGAAGATGTGTCTCAGCGACCCCATAAGCCGAATACGCATACTCGTACAGGTAACGAATAATATGTCAAATACTTTCGAGATTGACAGCGGATTGAAACAAAGTGATGCTTGGTCACCACTACTGTTTCTTTCCATTAGAATATGCTATTTTAAAAATAATTTTGCTATTCTGCCGGTGATATTTTATGGTTGCGAAAGATGACTCTAGGAGATGAACATAAATTGCGTGTGTTGACAAAGATATACGAGATGACTGGAGAATGGAGGCGACTGTATAGTAAAGACCCGACTGTACGACTCACCCATTGTTGAAAGAATAATGAAATTACGACGGCTAAGATTGGAAGGTACTGTAGTTCGAATGGGGGAAAACGAAGAGTATGTTCGTGGTTGGAAAACCGGAGGAAATGAGGCCATTGGGAAGACCGAAACTTCGTTATGATTACAATATTAGAAGAGATCTTCCTTCGAGAGGTAAGTGTTCATGATTACTACGTTCATGATACTGTGAATCAAATTACTTTTTTGATTTCTATCTCAAAGTTAGACTGAGGTAAAAAAAAACACTGAGGTATTTTGTCTTCGTATCGCCTAAAGCGGTGTATTTTTCATTGAAAGGGTGTGTAATTTTGCATTTGCTTAACGAACGTTGAAACCAATACTTTATCATTACATACTATTCTTTAATTCACAATGGCTCATCGTGTTCTCAAATCTTATAAAGTTAACTCATTTCCCGACGTCATATAATGATGAAATTTTGCACAGCGACGTAAGTCGGGTGACAATACAATATTCCGTTCTTATTTTCATATAGTTCTATATATTTATATATTCTAAAAGCATATTTTTTTTAGTAAGGAACTTCCTTAT
Source organism: Lepisma saccharinum (assembly GCA_022664845.1). NCBI lineage: Eukaryota > Metazoa > Arthropoda > Insecta > Zygentoma > Lepismatidae > Lepisma > Lepisma saccharinum. The sequence continues at coordinate 53,036 of JAGDQP010000349.1, forward strand.
TCTAAAATAAAACTGGCCCACAACAACGTTCCGTTTGACTGGCTACAGAACACTTTATTAATTGGGTCAAAAGGTCAGCTTGAGAAAAAACATCCGAACACCGAAATAACTCGAAAAAATAATAACAGACGTTCCAAAAATGTACTTTTCTTAAACAATTCGTACTAAAAGTTAAAACTAATTTTGTTTATGCATGACTAAACAGAAAAGCATAGGGTGTGCCAATTGAAGAATTTAGAAAGTGACTGTATATGAGAGCGCGCCCTATACTTTTCTTTTTAATCATGTGTAATTTTTTTTTTAATTTTTAGTACGGATTGTTTAAGAATCGTACGTTTTTATTTTTTTAATTATGTTTTTAGTACTGTACAATACTAGTCGTACATTGTTATTTCATTCTGTCTCTATGACGTTATTTGTTATGGTTATATATTGTAGTATCGAATACTACGGCACATTAATGAATATCGTTGTCAGGTACTATCTAATAGTGAAAGCAATGCTAGAAATCTAGTTTCATCTAGAGAAATCTTTCGCTTTCGGGGGGCGGGGTCACGGAGGGGGAGTAAGTTTTGTGTTCTGGGGGTAAGACTCCTCTTATTACACTTTGAAAATATTTCGAGGCCAGATTTGTCCAGCTTCTTTTTGTCATGGACTTGAAGTTATTATTAAAGCTTTATTGAGTAAGATACACTACAGCAAATTTTATTTATCAGCATTTCTCATCGCTTGCATAATTGAAAAATATGAAAATAACGAAGAATGATTTCTGATCACACTTACGTTTTGTATAAAAGCCACTATATTTGTCTTTTACTTTAGAACAATCATGGTTTCAATTTTCAAGTTTATTCTCCATCCAGAGTAATCCTGTCCAGACCACCGAGTCGGTAGAACGTCTGGGGGAATTTTTATTCAGTTATTAAACACATGTAATTTATATCAACAGGCACACGCACTCACAACCATTCGCACGCTGTGCGTCTCGCCAGGCGGCGGGCCCCGTAATTCTGAGTATCCATGACCGTGGAAGGAATATCGAATCCATAAGGTTCGCATGAGATACCGTTCTTATTGTTTTTGAACTCATGGGAACACTCCCGACCCGCGCCTTACACACATACCCATATTTACAATATCTACAGTACTTGAGTCGTCCAGATTAAATGTTGTTCTTCACCTGTTGATCTTCTTTTATTGGTTTCTTCGTTTATATTTTGTTTTATATATATATATATATATACATATATATATATATATAAAAAATGCTAGTAGAAAGTTGGTCTGGTAGGTATATGTTTTTGTTCTTCGCCAAGCATCTCTTTTACTGTCAGTCCTCTTAGTTCCTCCCGCGTATCCACTATACTATTTGCTGGATGACCTCTCCTTCTTCATTCACTTGGTTAACGGGACTCTCGAGGACCACATGTTCAGGAGTTACCAGCTTCCACACTCACACATCGGGGGGTTCACCAGTACTACGTAAAACAGTTTGGCGTTGTACGGGCCATGTCCGCTTTGTCGATGAACCACACCCTGACCTAGATTCCAGTTTTCCCATGCAAGTCTATTAGAAACATTATCAATTATGCCAAAAATCTTCTAGATTTATCACTCCCTTGCCAATATTTTTGTCCTTTTGATGTTATTATCTCATGTATTTCTTCTTTCGTTCTTATGTATTACATATACTGAAAGCAAATGACTATTAATGGATACTGGACAGGAAGTAAAACATGCTGAATGGTATGACAACAATCGCCGCCATCTTGAAAGCGGCCATCTTGACTATGATTCAAATTCTTTAAATGGTAATGCGATATATCAATTTATGCTGGAATGTTCCAAGAAACCCAATGTTGAAGTCAATTTTGGCATAATTCAAATCCCGTACGACAAAATGACACGTGAAATTGACCTGGAGGAAGTCACTTTCACGTAGCATTACGCCATCTTCAAACTGGGACTTCTTCTTCCGTTTGTGTATTTGGAACTTTATAGTGCACTGCATGTTGCGGCCATGAGGATCATATTTTTCAACATAATTGTCCCTCTAATGAAGCTATTTGGTTTTCATTCCAACTGTTTCAACATTCTTTTCTTCATCATCCCGCTCACATATTTTCCAGGTGAATTTGAGGTGTCGTTTTGTCGTACGGGATTGGAGTTAAATCAAAACTAAATTCATCATTGGGTTTCTTGGAACATTCCAGCACAGATTGATACATCACTTGACCCAATTACTATTTTAAAAAAATTAAGCATAGTCAAGATGGACGCTTTCAGGATGGTGGTCATTATCGTCATACCATTCAGCATGTGTCACCTTCTGCTCAGTACCCATTAATAGCGATTTGCTTTCAATAGGTGTAACGGTTCATAGAAGAAAAGGCATTTTCCGTACTCTGTATTCGATTTACTTGCTCTCTACATTCAATTTTTCTCGTGTTTCCCTGTCGTTATTTGTTGACGACAGCACCTATAAGTTTGGCTGTGAAGGTTTATGTAGGCATAGTACCTATATACGCATTTTCATCAAAATCGGGCTCTGACACCTGGCGAGTGTCCCTTGTAAGACAAGAAATTACTTCAATGGATCAATGAACAACGACTTGAGAATTCTATTGATTAAACATTTGGACTTGAGTTTTATTGTATGAAGGAGTCACTTGAACTTTACCAAGAAGCGGAAAATAACTAAAACCTTCGGAAAGATGTCTGAAGGAAAATGCAAATATTCAAGTGGGTGTTGTAGTTATGCAATGACGTAGTGTAGAGAATATGTAAGAGAGGGTAAATAGTAGAAATTGTAAGGGGAAATTATTAATACTTTTTTATATTTTTCGTAAAAACAAAGAAGTTTAAAAGTACAGGTACAATGCGGACGCTCATTGGATTCCAACGAGTACTGCACAATAAAGTACAAAATAAAGTAGAAAGCAAAGAAGCGAGTGTAAGTGCAAATCTTTCTCAAATGCATTAACCAAGTGTTGTGCTTATATATGGGATTGCAAATAGACTCCAAAAGGCACCATAAACAGATAACAAGCATAGGTGAATTTCAATGCAAAAAATAAGTACAAGTTTCAATCAGAGCACCCAGCTTAAATTGCACTAATGTTTGAAGAATTATAGAAAAAAAAACTTCGTCGAACAACTTAATATCGGAAGCTGAAACAATTGAAGACAATCTGTTAATCGCTTTAACTTTTAACTCAATCCACGTCTTTTTAATTCATAAACCATTTTGAAATGGACGCGGATCAAATCAAAATTATTGAATACTTCTAAGTGCAATATACTTTAATATACCGTTTAAATTAAAGTGTACTTACTGAAATATATATATATATATTTAAAATGGGTGGTGTGGATTAGTGCGAAATTTGACTCAATCTCTAACATGAAAATAAAAATGTTGTGATTTTGAACTTTATATTTGAATCAGAAATAAGCAAACGTTAGTTTCGAAAAGAAAAGACTATTGCAATTTTATAGTGTTTGATGTATTTCGAAGGTAGCTTTCATCCTTCCTCCCACGCTAGCTACTCGTACAGAAAAAATTTACATGCACGCTATTTCTAGAGATTATCTTCTCTCTTTTTATATGCCCGTGTATATATTTCTCTTCTTCTCTATCTGTGTAATATCTTCCATAAAAAGAGAGTCCGAGATAGTCAGACGAATGAACACAAATATGAGAAAGGAACATTTTTATAATATTATTTACATCCATAGTTTTTTTTTCAGCGACAACGAGCTGCACTATTCTATCTTTTGTGCGAAGCGTAGTGTGTGACTCGTTGAACATAAATGTATACCTTTTATTTCAGTCTCTCATAGACAGAAAAGTAGAGATTTTAGCTCGGTATTAGAAAAGAAAGATCATTTGCTGTTGTAGGCAGAATGAAAGCTATTCGCATATGAATCCACATTCTACTTATTTCGACCTTTACTTGTATTGTCAATATGCTATATTTTTTTCTACAAAGGAAAGAGAGGTTATATTTATCTCACATCCTTCATTACTTATTTGTTTTGAAGAGATAGAAATAAAATAATGCTCTCTTGTTTTCCAATTAATCTTGCTTCAACATTGAGGTATATCATAAGGGAATTTTAGAAATAATTGCTCACTTTTGGAATCGGAAGACCCTTGACAATAAGTCAAAATAGCATATTCTAACTTAAATGGAACTCTACGAAACTTTACTTCTTATTGTATAAGTTATGTTTAATAGTAATAATAACAATTGTTATTATTATTATTGCATTTAATATATTTATTAATTACTTATGTACGAGGGTACACCTTTACTTTACGCTGATGATTTAAACCTACTTGGTTATATTAAGAGTAATTCTGACATTGTTAGAATACAAGAAGGCATTAGCAAGGCTGCAATATGGTGCGATAAGAACAAAATAAAAGTCAACTTGAATAAAACAAAGGTTATAAGCTATACTTAAAAACAAATTATCTCTCAAGTACCTATCAAATAATATATAATGCAATATGCAAAGTTCATTCAATCAAAGGCCTGGGTATAAATTTTGACGCCAATGGTAAATTTAAGGGACATATTGACACCTTAACTCAAGAATCGAAAAGAAGGGTAGGGTACATAATTAATCAATGCGAAGAGTTAACTACAATACAAACCTCCTTAAGGTTATATAAAGTTTTAGTGAGAGCTAAATTAGAATATGGGATCATAATTTGGTACCAAGAAACGTTAGCCAATAATCTAAAAATAGAAGTCATTCAAAAATTTTTATTAGAATTTTATGCCTTTTAAATTTGGCCTACCTTACTACGCATGCTGGTGCAATTTTCTCAGACTTGAACGCTTGTACATACGAAGGAGAAATTTTGACAAACAATTAATTTATGCTATATTATCAAATAAAATACACTGTAAATATTTATTGGAAAAAATAGCATTTCAGGTACCTTACCTAATCATAATCTTAGAAAATTTGGATTCTTGGTTAACAGAGATAAAAATAAAACTATTTTAATCAGAATGATTAATACTTTTAACCAAGATATGAATGAATGACAAGGATATAGCCGCATGATATGCTTTTATAACTTTAGTAAAGTGACCTCTATACTGATTTTACTCTGAAAAGATTTTATAAATTTATTGAAAGTAATGCTTATATATTTCTACTTCTTATGACTTTGTAAATTTTCTGTAACGCCACTAACAATGTTAGTGAAGACAACACGTGTTGTATTGGCCTACATGGTGTTCATAACACGAACATAACAACATTCATTCATTCATTATTATATGGGTGTCATAAAATGTTGCGTGATAGTCTAGTGAAACGAAACATAAATGCAAATATTCGTCACTCACATACTGGCAATTGCCATTGAAGTGTCGGAAAAGCCCGCAAACGATTCCACATTCGTGTTCATCATCACTACTAAAGATGAATGTTGGTGCTAGGAATGTGACTCCTCAATGAAGCGGCAAAATACAAAGATATTCTAGTAGTCTAAAAGACTGACAGTTATGCTTAGAAGCATTTCAGAAGACACACTCCTACTTGCTTGCGAGACCTTATGAAACGCTGGCAGCTCTATATAGATAGCGGTATGTATATGTTGGCTTGTTTTAATTTGGAATTTTCAACATAAAAATACCGATGTTTACTCTGATTGGCTTGCGATCATGTGTTTAATACAGCCCTGTATTTGGGGCCGATCTCAACCTAGCTTCACCCCGAGTTTCCTGAACATTCGGGTCGGCGCAGCCTAGTGCAGACAGCAGGGTGACGAACCCTATTGTGCAATTTTCGGGCCGTACCAGCACGATTTTCTGTAGGCCCAGGAACCGAACCAAACTGCTTAGATGGTCGGACTAACATTATGCCCAATTACAGAAATTGAAATTGATTCCTGAAAGTTGTGAGGCATTTCGTGAATGCATAGTTACTTGGCTTTGAATATCTCACCTGCCCGATGAAAGACAATGTAAATTAGGATCCGTTCACCTTGACAGGGGACTTGCATTCTTAAACCTGCCTCCGGGGAGAGCATTCACCACCATAATTACTGTGTAACAAGGACACAAAAGAGGTTTATCTTTCAAACATTAAACTTAAGAATCCATACGTTCAAATTAAAGCTTTTGTAGGATTCAGTGCAAGACGAATTCCTTTCCCATATTGAAGTTGAAAGAGTCCACGGCAATATTTCAGGAACAAATTCACAATATTAAAAGAACGAATATTCGGCCCGAGCCAAAGATGCCTAAAGGTCTTAACTAAACGTAAAGAAAAGAACGAATACTGATTATTTGCAAGATTGCATAATTTCGGAGCTGGAGGCGTCCAAAGTCTGTAAAGCATACTCACTATAGACGCAATATTTTGACAAATAATGACTTAACTCGTGTCGGCTTAATAAATGATAATCGAAGGGGTACCCAAAAATGGTTTTGAGCAAAATGTACGATCGTGAAGTTCAGCTGACAAGCAAGCATACTGATGGGGCAGAAAAACCTTATGAATTTTTCTTCCATCGTGTTTAAAGTGTAAATCGCATATAAATTGTTCCTGCTACACGCACCTATCGATATGAATTTGTATACATTTGAGTTTCATTTCCTTTGTTATTTCGAAACAAAATGGGTGCTTTCAGGCTATGCATCATTAGCCCAGACTAGTGTCACATAACCTTTTCTCTCAGAATAATACATTTTCGGCAAAACTGACATCAGAAACGTATTTCTCGTGAAATTCTAGTCCAGAATGACATGTTGCGCGATCCTCTTCTCATTTTAGGAAATCAATCGAGATTCAATATGGTGGCGGCCATGATAAACAAACCCTCCAAGAGGTAGTGCCTTCCACCCAGTATCTATTACTATGTATTTGCTTTCCATTTCTTTCAACAATTAAAAAATATGAGTGTATTTCCACACTTCTATCAACCTCCAGAAACAAGAATCTGACTCTTATATCATCAATATCTTCCAAAGCAATTGCGCTCGAGTTGCTAAATTTGCATGCGCACATACTTTGATTTTCTAAACATGATGGAAGAAAAAAATCATGCCCCATGCCCCAAGTTTTTCTGCCCCATCAATATGCTTGTTTGTGAGATGAGATGTATGCTTACTGCTCCGTCAGTCATTACTTGCTCACATCAATTTTGACAATGCCTCGCTCGCTAGATTTAGGAACCTCTAGCTGCATAACATCTGTTGATAAAGATGCACGTTATCAATTTTCAAATTTGTATATAATAGTGAATTTATTTATGAAAGAAAAAAGACCATATAAACGTGACATTTAATAATTTTCTTTTCTTTGGACATAACCCAGGAAGAGAAATCAGGCGATACCGAACTCATTAACTACCGAGAATATAATGAATGAAACCTATCTGAATGGTAATTTCAGAGTTTTCTCAGCTGAAGAGCTGGAGTTCCTCAGATAAACACTTCTGAGATGAAATGACAGTTTGATAAACGCTTGTAGAGTGTATATTAGACTGATTTCAATTTTACACACATACAAAATTGATAAACTGGAAATGTTCATGGGACTTAAAACAGATTCCGTGTGCCGTGTGATTGCATAACAATATGGAGTGAGAATTACATAATTTCAATGAACTTTTGGTATATATTTTGTGAATGTTATCGTTCTGTCGCATTGTAGTCATCACGTATTAAACAGATCCAGTGTAGGGAAAAAGATGTCGGTCGTGACCGTATTGTCAAGGGCATTTGGACATCAATTCGGTCCTTGTTTCAACCTGGCTGGAAGAGATTTTTGTTGCAATATTAATGCCTAATTAATCGTTTAATGAAGCAAGATTGTTTGAGAATATCAGTTCCTGAAAGGTACATAAATACACAATTTGTAAGGTTCTTTTGTTTGCTTGATATCACAAATATGTAATGATTCAGTCTAAGTAATAATGAAGAAATAAAAACTCTTGCCCTAATGTGCTGTGCGAATGCTCGTCCTCCCACTATCTTTGTTTAGCTAAACTGCCCTAACTGTCAGCAAAAACAGACAACGCTCTTCCAGCTACGAAATTGTTTTACTATTGTAACCAGTTTTGCTCTCTAATAAACACAATCAACCTATGCAACGCTTTACAAATGAAAGGTCGAGGGAAAAACGATAAAACTCCATCTGGACGCAAATGCGTCTAAATGTACGGAAGTACATTTCATTAATCGTTCATCCCCATTAAGAGGAATTTTCAGCTGAATTGTTTCGGTTCATTCTAGTCGTTCATTCCTATTAGCTGCCTGCACCATTGTAGTACACCTTGTGAACCATCTGATGGCACTATTAGTTCTAAATCGACCAAAAAATTGAGTTTCATTGTCCCCGCCCCCATGACCCTAGAAATATTGTTCCTTATGGCATTACCTGGTAAAATTAAAGAATCATTACAAACCATTTACTCCTATGAAATTTGATCTTTCATACCAAACTACAAGAGACACAACAGTCCAACACGCGAATGAATATATGACTGGTGCTTTTTCACTCTATTTTGACAACTGCCGAACAAAGTCACTGCCTACATTTGTCCGCCTGCTTCCTCTTATTCTCCGTCATCAGAAACTACCAAGGAAGACTTCTAAGTTTACTGTTAATGTCGTAAGCACGAGACCTAAAGTCTAAAATCGATTATGAGGTCCTCCAGACATCCAAGTGACCCGCTTGATTACAAGAAGAGCAAAATAAAAAAAATACTAATCTGTAGAGGAATAATGTGTTTCGCCCTGTGTTATAATTTTATCAAAGTACTGAAGAATAACCTTTTCCATCTGTTAAGCGTTAACACTTCTAGGATTATTTTCTCTAATTTTAACATTCACAAAAACACTCAATTCTATATTTATTAAATATGACGTCAAAAACGTCTATTCGTCAAAAACGAAACTTTCTTTTTGTGCTCCGTGCTTTTGTCATACTTGTTTCCAAGTGTACAGGCGTTCGAACTTTGTTTAAAACCACTGAGAAAGAAAGACAAAAAATAGACCGTAGTTTCAACGCTACAGAGATTCAATTAAAGATACAAAGTTCTTTCCAGAGCTTTACAGCGTAATTCGTTTTCCTATTGATTTTTTTTCTCTTTTTTTAAACCCCATTTCAATGAACAAATTTTGTGCGAATTTTGCAGCTCCTAGTCATGTATTTCACACAACATCAAAATTATTTGAAGTTTCTTTCCACCGTTTTAATTATCGAGTCATTTTTATATGTCTGCTATGGCATGCGTATATAAATTAGATTCCTTTCATTATTCCAACCCAGAAGTCATTCAAAGCTTTTGCTGGATTTCCGTTGTGGCTTAGAAAGCAGGAATTTAAAATCCAGAATGATTATTATTCCTTATTCGGGATGTTAAATCGTGGAGCTTTACTCTAAACCAGGTGGCACAAACATGGAAAAGACTTGCGAGCATTCTTCATTTGGATATTGAATATGGATTGATTTGATATCCAGTGACTTTCCTGTAGATATTCAAATTCATGATTCCACGATGCTATCCGAATACACTTTGGCAGTTCATATGGAAATCTTTTGACTTTCAAGTGTTCGGTTTCATTACATGTCTAGCGACCATCTTGTGAATATTCATTTTGATCATTCATACAGAATGCGAAAATTGATTACACATAATTATAACTCGCGTGTAGCTTAAAGGACAGTAAGTTACCTGTTCAACAAAATAATACAATGGAAAATTACATGTATATACGAGAAACAAATATCAAGACATGTACAAATTATATACGTATATAAGATATTCCTTAAAAATGTACACAAGAATGTGGATAGCAGTTGAGATAATTATTGAGAACATTAATTGGGGATCAACTGCACATACTTAAAGGGAAACAGTTAAAATTTATTTCACGGATATTCTGTCTGCTGGGGATTTTCTGTTGCTGTAGACTCCTGGAAACACGTAATACAATCTGATCAAAAGGTATCCGAACTTTACCCGTAAAAAAATAAAATATCACACCTGTGAACTTCAGCTCCTAATTTCCTTCAAAGTAGGTCTCTTGAGAGTGCACATACTTGTTCCGACGTTGCTTCCATTGTAAATGGGCGAATCGTTGCTTCCATTGTAACTGACTGTAAATGGGCGAATCGTGACGGACCGAAATAAGAATTACTAGACTAGCCCATAAAAAATGAAGTTTATCAAAGTTTTGCAAAACGCGACAACAATACACAGAACAAACACCACCGTTCTCTTACAAATAACATTCCAACACAAAGAACTTTACGGCCTGCTGCGAAGGAACTCGCGAATATCCCACTCAACCTCGTTTCTGCGACATCGCACGCGGATTGAGAAAAAATCCTGGTTCTATTCTTTTTCATCAGCGGTCTATATTCTATATATTTATTTATTTGCAATTAATTCATTTGTCAGTAATGTATGAGCGCGATGTCAGTGTTTGAAATAAATAAATAGTTTTCTTATCAAGCTAATAGCTTTTATATATAGAAAACAATGCGTCTAAATCGTTCCCAAATCTAGCTGCAATCAACTGAAATTATATATTCTTCTTTTGTTTCAATTCGTTATCATAGAAACTGTATGGCTACCCTAAATATAATGCATTGCTCAGAGAGACAACTACAGAAGTCTTGTACAAAACGAAAAAAAAAGTTTCAGGAAAATGATGCAACCATTTCAAAGCTATGGACTGAATCAACAAAGTTAACATGTATCGTTACCATGGAAATAGTTTGGAAATGTGATTCGCTGAGAGTAAGGTGTCATGATTACGCTATCATTTTGCCGTATTTGATTCGATTCGGTTTAACCGATTTTGTCTGATAAACGAATGCCTTAACCGTTACCATGGAACACCGTTACCATGGAAACGCTACGTTACCATAGAAACAATTCTATGTATCTTAATGGTACTTAGTTGTTGTACAACCACCGCTATATTCTCTACAAAATGAAATTCTTTTTACGAAAAGCAATACATTGTTTTAAAGTTCGGCCCTAACAAAACAATGCCTGTAAGTACGGATCGAATTGTGTAATATTCACCATTTGTGACGTTAAAGAAGAAACATAGGGTACCCAAAACCAATGTAAAGTTGCTCCGCGTTTGGAGGGTATAAGTGTAAGTGTTTGTGACACCTCACCCTTCAAATATGCAGATTCAAAGGTAACCGGGAAACATTATTTTGCAATAGACTAGTGAGAAACGTGTTATGTTTTTCATTGGAATCATAATGCAAGAAGCAACAATTCTGATGTAATTTGTAATTGTAAATACTTGTGTACATATTGCATAAATACTTCTGTAATTGTTTTGTTGAATTCTGAAGTAAAATAGGTTTTATTACTTTCAGGCATATTATTCTAGCTTTTTATAAAAACATACAATTGCACTTTATAAAGTATTTTAACACCTAAAAATTCGCTACTTACTTTCTACTTTCGGCTCTTGTAATGAGGAGACTTCTTTCATTATCTTTCCACTTCATAATCCAAAGCTTTCCATTCTTTTTTACATTTTTTTCTTTAGTTCACAATGGTTCGTTGGATCCTCAAATCTTGCAACGTTAATTTAACTCATTTCCTGACGTCATACAATGATAAAATTTTGCACAGGTGACAATACAATATTCCATTGTTAGTTTCATATATTTCTATATATTCATACATTTTAAAAGCACATTTTAATTTTTCTTTTTAATATGGTCTGCTTTATCCTAAAATAAATACTAACCTGCAACGATGTTGAGGTTTGACTGGTTGCAGAACACTTTAGGATTTGGGTCACAGAAACACCGAAAAAAAACAGGAAAGAAATGATTTTAAAAAAACTTTCTAAACACATACTTTTCTTAAACCATTCGTACTAAAAGTTAAAAAAAAAATGATTTTGTTTATGCATAAGGAAAAAAAGCATGCGGCGTACCAATTCAAGAATTTATGAAGTGACTGTATATGGGAGCACGCCCCATACTCTTCTTTTTACTCGTGCATAAACAAAATTATGTTTTACTCTTTAGCACGAATTGTTTAAAATAATGTATATATTTAAAAAAGTTTCTTTTTGTTTTAAATTTCATTTATTGTCTTTTCCTGATGCCAATTTTGTGCTTCATAAAAGCACATCGCTCCGTAAAAATCCTTAAATGCAAAAATTTTTCAACTTTCTGAACTTGAAACTGGGGTGAAATTAGCACAAAATTAAAGTTTGAACTTTAAAGGAATATATTAGATAAAGATAAGCAATAATTTCCAGTATATTTCATCCTAAATTGAGGGCGTAATCCTCTTCTGAAAGAATTTGAATTTATGTGTGACCTTCAGGTATCTATATATCAGGCCGGGATAGGGTAGAAAAAAGGATGCGGGAAGCAATCGGACAGGGTATAAGTTGAAAGTACCATCCCGGTTTGCGTGGCGTAACTGAGGAAAAATTCTGCCAGAACCTGTTATCGAACACAGGACCTTCCGATAGCGAATCCGACTTTCTATCAACTTTCAGCTACAGTTGATCGGTTTAATACTCCTCTGGATGCTGGTTGATGCAAGTAGAAAATAAGGCAAAGAATTTAAAGGATACCTCTTATCATTCGTACTCACACAGTTCGCGGAAACGTTTTACAACAAACTGAGAATTGATTTGTTCCCATTTTAAGTCATGCTTAACGGTATTTCACTAAGTGAATTAATGGATTTCAGAGTGGTTCTAGAAATATCCATACAATAATATTCTATGTAGAAGGCTCACTCATTGAAAACTGTAGTTCATTCACGAAAAAAAAATATGAATGAAACTAATTTCAAGTGTAGAACAAAAAAAAAATTGAATAAAATTGCGCTAGAGACAGATAGAGAGAGAGCGCAGATAATTCATCAGAAACATATTAGTACTAACCTAAGACGCCAGCTGATGGAACTTATCTCTGTATTCATCATGTGACGCACCTGCTCCCAAGGGAGAATGAGATGAAGATGTATCTTCAGCAAGCATTTTAGCCCGTTATCTGTTGTCTTCATCCAACTCCAGCAATTTCATTTCATCGTCTTCTGTTCTTGCTCTCTCTCTCTCTCTCTTTTCCCTTTTGACAGGTTCCATTTCCTCTAGACGCTTTTTTCTCTTCCGATAGTCATCGATTACGTGCCGAACCAATAAGTTCTAGAATAATATCTTTTTTTGTTCTTTGTTTTTGATCTTCAAGTCCTTGTCCCATTTCTTCTAGATTTTTTTTTTCGTTACTATTCTACATCTTCTGAAGTGAACTCGCACATTTTAGATCAAGAACGTGGTGTAAAGAAACAGTAATGAATAGGTAAACAGTGTTAAACGTAATAAGATACAGCGAATCCAAGGTATGGTGATGCAAATATAGATATCTTTGTTGAAAGAATGTCTTCTATTGAAGTTGACAGTGTTGCCAATTCATAAGAAAATGTACTCATTCACTCACTGATTTATTAACAAGTACAATGTGTAGGATGTAAAGTTTATGAGATATTAAACTAGGTTAAAGTAGAAATGTTTGTGAATTAGTTCACGCTGAAGAAAAGAGAGTTTAAGGTCCTTTACAGTAACACTCAGCGTAAAAATAATGTATTTTAGTTGTCCCCTCAGTGTAGCAGGTGGATATAATTTTTCTGGATAACTGGAAAATCTGGGCCGCATAATATCAAGGTTAAAAGGGAATGAAGATAAAAAAATCGAGAAATTTTGTCGAATCTTCTTTGGCATTTTGTTTTAAATCTCAGTATTTTTTTTAAGTAAATTTAACAGGTGGAAAAATTTTGACGAAAATCGGGAAATTTTTAATTATTTTATGGCAAATATTGCGACGGGAACCTGGTTGTTCTACCGTCACTTTTGTCTATGCACCATAGCCTGTTGAAACTAAAGGAACATTCTGGTAAACTTCAATTAGTTTGACCGACACCAGGACTAAAACCAACTCGCCTCTCTAGGGTGATCTGAAGTTAGCTACACCATGGAACTGCGTGCAGAATGTTTACAAAAAAAAAATATTAAAAATGATCATTTAAGTTTGGAAACAAAAAATGTGTAACTGAACCTCAAACCCAGGTTAACTATAAGCAAACTGATGTAGCTCTCAGGAAACATTTCTAGTAAAATAGTATCCAAATGTGATTGTAGAAACGGAATAAGTTCCTATTTTTACGGTGTTTTTTTTTCGTACGGAAAGGATTGAATGTCAACGTTTATTAGAAACACCCTGGAAACAGGAATTTATTGTTTTAACAATCGCATTTGGATACAATTTTTACTAATTGAATTACGTTTTAGGCTTTCTGAGCCAAGGACTAAAATTACCAAGCAGACTTGAAACGAAGAAATGGGTTTTGTTGGAGTGTTTTCTGGTAAACCAGTCCGGAGATAAAATAATATCCGTTTTGAATTATTCTTATATAAGATCTTATAATATTCTCATTCTTATATATATTGAAAGAGGTCGATCAACCAAGGTGGACAATTTCAGATAGACTGACTAGTAGTTTGTTTAAGATCGCAAAAACCTTTCTTATTCATAGTTTGCAACACTGGCATGTGTGCTTTACGTACGTTGTTTTCAATCACTAGAAGATGTCATAAACCCAATAACGCGACGTAGTGCCATTTGGAAAATTTAAATATTATGCCGGGTTGGCAACACTGGCGAACCTATTTTCCGATGACATCCTATTTTCACTCGTGATGTCCACCATGTTGCTAGAAACAAATTTCCGCAAACGAAATTCTCATTCAATGCGTCGCTTCTGACTTACTGATAATTATTCAGTTCTTCCCATTGCCAGGGCTCGACTTTGGGCGGGAAGGGTGGTAGTCATAGTGCCCATACAATTCATTTTATTTTATTTTATGAACTTTGGGCTCCAAGTTGGTAACTCAGTATATATAATTGGCCATATAATTCACCTTGGACATATATTTCATTTCTAACTTCTATCAATTTCGAGGTTTCGCTCCCCCCTAATGTCGCTTCCTCTTGTCAATCGTACCTTAAAGTAAATACGTATTTTAACGTATTTAACGTATTTGTCAAGTATTTTAAGGTGCGATAAAAAAACTAGCAAAATCCAATCTCCAAATATGTTTACAAATATGTAGGCTGCATATTCGGGGGTGTTTGAGAGAGAGGTTGGTGTAATGGAACAGAAATGGGAGCGATATAGACCAATCTCATAAACTTTCTGTTCCAATCATGTCTCTTCCATTACTTCATTACTTCCTGCCTCTTGAGCTTGTTGTCTGCCCCATAGGGCGGTAATTAAAGCGAGATGTTCAAGTTACATGTTCCAGAGCCTTTGTGAATCTATTTAGTGTATAGGTGAAACAAGGGGAAAAGATGTCATGACTTAATTGGAGCTGAAAGACAAGATACTCAGCATGATTATTATGGAAGGAAGGTAGTTACAGTAACTCTTGGTAAACTCGAACAAGATGAAACAATACAGGATGATGTTCATATGATTAACAAACTTCTAAAGAGATTTCTTTAACCAATATTATATTTAATTATATTGTTATTGTATCTGATTAAAGTGAGCGCTTTAAGGGTATTTTTAGTTTTACTAGTTTCTTGTAATTGTATTTTATTGCTTTAGTCCACCTATATGTAAGAGAAAGAAATATTTACTTATTTCCTTCTAATACTTATTAAAATGACTCTCTTTCAGTTACTTTCTACTTGATACACAATGAAAATAACAGATGGTGCCCTCATAGTGTCTCATGTATAGAGAAAATACAAAACCTTTTACTTTTGTGTGTATGTATGGGGTGGGAGCGAAATAAGAATTAAAACACCAATATGAAAATTTAAGTGCATTAATGTAAAGCAATTATCAGAACAAAAACACCAGAGGTGCAAAAAGTGGAGCCAAGTTCTTTAGCCCTAAAAAGGTGTGAAATGGGAGACGGATGAGCCAAGTTCCTTGGTGACAGCATGTAACAGGAACAAAGGAACTTGGCGCGAGGTGGCAAGGTTCATGATTCTCAAGCTATAAGGGGGGAGGGGGGT
>JAGDQP010000349.1:69491-83990 GCA_022664845.1 Lepisma saccharinum
TATTCCCTCATACTCCAGAGCGCTGCGTCCGAATGGGGAAACTTCCACATTCTGCCTGTATAACATGCTCCTGGCAGTGCTAACGTTTGTGACGAGTAAAACTTGGTGGGACACGCAGGAGTATTGGAAGTTGGTGCGAGGAACTAGGCTCATCCATATTCCATTTCATCACTTTTTAAGGTTGAAGGAGTTGACTGGACAGTTTGCACCCCTGGTGCTTTTGCTCGTATTTCGCAGCTTTTTACACTTGTGTAATGTATATACTCGCTTCGCCTCATTGGGGCGCTGCCCCCAGAATTCCAAGATGGCCTCGCTGGGGCGCACCCCTTTATCGCAATCAGGCTCCAGCTGGGAACTGTACCCTAGTAGGGGAGACGAGCCGAATTTATTCTAACCTACTCGTAATGGTACACCTTCATACCAAATTTCGTTTCTCTAGCTTCAGTCGTTATAAAGTGGGGCTTAGGCGGGCCTTTTGGATAAAAGATGGACACATTTTTAACGTTTTCTTATATTTTCGTGACATACTCGTGATGATACACTGTCACACCAAATTTCATTTCTCTATCTCGAACGATGTGAAAAATGGTATTTCAGCTGCCATTTTGAATCAAAGATGGTGAATTTTTTAAAAAGTTATGTTTCCCTAAACTACTCTTGATAATACATCATTATGCCAAATTTCGTATCTCTGGTTGAGGCAGTTGGAAAATGGATTTATGACGTCCGCCATTTTGGATCCAAGATGGCGTCTTAAGAGATATTTTGTAATATTTTCATAATCTACTAATAATGTTGTACTGTCAAACTAAATTTCATTATTCTAGCGGCAGCCGTTTAGTCTGTGTATTCTTTAAAATTTTAGGGTTGACGGCCATTTTGAGTCCAAAATGGCGACTTCTTCAAATTTTTAAAAAGTTTTCTTAATTTGCTATCAATGATGTAGTTTCATACCAAATTTCACTGTTCTATCTTTAGTCGTTTAGGCTGTGTATTCTTTGAAATTTTAGGTTTGGCGGCCATTTTGAATCCAAGATGGCGACCTTTCCAAAATGTCGGAATTTTTCCTTTATCTACATATTATCCTCTACCTTCATACCAAATTTCATGTTTCTAGCTTACTCCAAACACCCTAAACAATATGATGAGTGAGTGAGTGAGTCAGTTAGCCTAAAAAGTGCAATTTCAGGGGTCCACAACTAGAACATAGTTTGAGATACTAATATGAAATTTTGTACATCTGCACATATTTACCATATCTCCTTAACGGCAAAAGCTCATATTCCTGTCTTTAACATCTCTTTTCTTACGGGGCCCCCAAATCGTCGATTTTGCCATAAACTCTTGTTCCTGTATAACATGCTTCTGGCAGTGCTAACGTTTTCTGACGCGAAGAACTTGGCTCATGCACTGCCGTGCATGTTGATACAACAGCTTTGTGAAAACATAAGACAATGTATCGTCACCATGGAACCAGAAGGTACTATGTTCACTTTCTGGCTAAATGAAATTAACACTGCAATCAAAGGCCTTCCTATAAAGGCCACCGATCCCCAAAATAATATCTCACAAAACGACCTGCAAGTGGCTAGAAGTGTTAGAAATGAAATTAATTTATACAGACTTTAAATGGAACTTCAAAATTTAAAACAATTTTCCCTCAAAAGTAGCACAAGTGAACATAATACTTTCTGTTTCCAAGGTGACGATATGTCCATGCAGAAACCTGCCTTTTAGTTATATATTGGCGAATTTAAAGACCAGGGAGCAATACCGATATGTCTGAGAAACGTACAGGAAATTAACTATAACAGTAGCCGTGATTATCTATAATTTTATGTTACCCCATGTATGTCTTTAATAAAACACGACTAGAGAAATAATAATTTAGATAATTAATAACAATTACCCTCAAAATTTCATAAACATTCGTGGCTTTTCCGGGAATCAAACCCGGAACCGTATGAAGTATAACCTTTCTAACAGTGATCACTAGTTAATGCCAACTACCCGTCACCGACATTTCCATCTGCTATTATTACTCATTTTGAAATATGAGGATAACATGGAACCACGTAGCATTGCTAAATAAGTAATGAAAACGTGCCATTAAAAACCTGATAATGAACTCAAAAAGTACGGAAACAAAATTGAACAAAGAAAATTGACATGACGTAATATTTAAATTCTTCGATGCTAATTTCATCGTCGATTTTAGACAGTGCTTGGAATTCTCCGTATAGACAATCGATTGCGGTAACCGGTTCCCTCTACTAGTTTTCTCGTATGAAAGAGGTATTATGCTTAAGACAATTTCTCGTAGAAAGAATAAGACGTTACTGACAAAGTCCATTAAGTATTCAAATGCTTCAGAAAGCCATTGTGGCCGTAACTAAGTGATTAAAGCGCTTGCTTCTCACTTGTGGGTCATGGTTTACGTACCCAGTAGCCGTCCATCTTGACAGAGTCCTCCTTTTGATGTTATTTCTGTTGTTGTCAATATGCACTATTAAAAATGGCCTCTGATTTTTATGAGATGTTCGTTAAATAATACGTATATAGTTTATAATAAACATCAATAAACTAGAAACTCCGTGAGCATAATCTTTAATCCGAAAAGAGATAAAGATGTCTTATAATGGAGTGGGCGTAAAGCTTGCCAGCCTTCATCAACAAATTCTCGCCCATGCCTCCGCTCATTACCATGGTGTGTTTGACAATCGCTGTATCTGAATTTTCGCCCCCCATCATGGGAGTAAAAGCACTCATCCATCAAGCGAAAGAAGAAAAATATAACAAAAGAGGTTAAGGCAATCCTTCATACGTTAATGGTGTTGTCTATGATATTAAAACAGAAAAAAGAAATGGTGGAAGGGAAGCAAGATTTTGAAATGTCTATCGTGCCACATAACATTTTAAAGGGTAAAGATTACAAGCGACTGTCATGCAATCCTGAAACTCCTTCCCCAAATATTATTTTCCTTCTTCAAAAAGTCAAAGAATGTACTCTAAAAAATTAAATAAATAGGAAAAGTTATAGGATTTCTTATATCAAGCAACAATCTTTTTCTTGTGAGTAACTATTACGTAAGAGAGACATTATTTATGTCTAAAATATATTCTGCAAACCACGCAGTTCCTTACATACTTCCGACTTCCTCCCTAACCACACACTCCTGGCAACTCGAATAATGGAAGTGTGGTAGTATATAACATAGATAACATTAATATAATATATCTAGCTCTATGGTATATTTTTCACGCTATGAGTCAAATAAGAGAGTGATTCTATTTTCTGACGTTTTCCGTAAATAAACGTTTATAAAATGGCATATTTCTTGTAGAGGAAAGGTGGCAATTTCCATGATGCTGATTCATTTTGCTGGAAATCTGAATCACAAGGAAAACCCTTTCATTTTCCGCTTTCGGATTAAACGAAACTTTCAAAGTTGACGGTCTTCTACTAATAAGAAAATATGGACAAGTCCTAAGTCTTACAATTATATATTAGGGCAAATATAAGATTGGAAAATTATGTGGTGTCACTTAACATCTTGAAAGATGGTATGCAAGGCAAAACGTGCGCCTTAACAGAAATCGCCTTTTTGTGTGTATCAAGCGGACAGCTAACATATTAATCGTCGCCATCTTTAATTAAATCTAATTATTTTCGTGGGAATGCTTTAAATGCTTTAGGATAGAATTTTACGAGAAATGCAATATTACAGGCGTACTTGTTTCCACCTTCTTTGTAGTCTCTGGCAAGCAACGAGCGTATTTAATAATCCTAAATTATGCTAAGCATGTGGTCCAAGATCCTGTTACCACGATCGTACTCAGTTCCTACTATCGCTTAACACCTTTAAAGTATGTAGCATCACAAGTAGTAAGTATATACTTTTCAATAGGGACATATCTATATCTTCAAGATATACCTTGAAGATGTGTTCACAAATAAATCGTAGTGACGTTAAATTTTGAAGATCGTGGAGATCACTAAATATGTCCCTATCTACCATTCATTCTACCTGGAAAGGGAACACCAAGAAACTACGTTGCAATGACCCCTTGGTGGTGTGGTACCCTATCATATTAAGAACCAAACTGAAAATGTTACCATCTTCCGTAACAAATTATGGAAATCCATTAATGAAACTAACTGTAAGAATCTCACAGAAGATAATTTCGCTAATAAGAAATATATCAAAAACACATTCCCAACACAGCACATCACAACATAAACCTACCTTTACCATTCTGCTGGAGTATGTTCAATACTATGGTTTCAAATGACCAGTATCTCATATTATGTCTATTAACTTTGTCAGTCATATAAATGTTCGACTATATGCATGTGACCCAAAGGAAGGGTCACATTATAATTTACCAAGACACCCTTCCTAGAGACCAATTTTTCAATAAGGATAATTTTCTCTTTGATATGCTGTTGAAGCTACTATTTATAGGTATTCATTTCGGATCATGCAAAATCATTAACTAACATCACATTCCATTGCTAATTGACTTGTCCTACAAGTTTGCGACTTTACAAATGATGTAAATACTGCTGTTCCCGTTTCTTTGCTGGTGGCAGATCTGGAACGTCCAACTTTGGACCTACCATATGAAATAGGGTCTTTATGAAGACGCCTTTGATTAAAACCACTCCAGATGTCACGTGTACTTGCATTTCCAAGACATTTTGATTAATTAAATTTCTCTCTTAAATATTCACTCGTTAGATCATTTGAATGTTGTTTCGTTATGTCCGAAAATTTAAGTTCAAATGAATTATAACATTTGTTTTCCCGTAAATATTCCCCTAATTTTACGTTCAGCATGATCCTGTTCTTACTGAAAACTGAGTTTAATAGAAGATGGCGACTGTATAGTTGAACCATACACAAAGATTTTTGCCATGAAGGATACCAGGTGCATATGATGCCCAATACACCTTGTACGTACATCTCAGTTTACTGTTGTAGCAATAACTAAATGTTAAAAAAGTATTCTACATTGATGACGGTGTAGATGCGAAACTTATAGGTTGAGATGTTGAATTCCAATATAGAAAATGCCATTAAAACAAATAGAAGGAAGAGAAGGAGAGCCATAAGAGATGAAAGCTACCTGTCGAATTCACGAAGAAAGAAGTGTGCGCGACGTGCCAACAGAGCGTACCAGTAGTGAAAGGAGAGATGAAGAAAGACTAGGCACACCTAGGAACCAATAAATGAAAAGGAATGAAAGACCAAAGAGAAGTGGAGAAATGAATGTGAAAGCCTAAGAGGAGAAGACAAGAAGAGAGATAGTAGAGAAGCTGTAGAGTGAAGGGATGACTATTAGTGACTCTTATGACTAATTTTTTAGTAGATTCTGGAAAACCGGAAGAGGACTTAGAAGGAGTTTATATTCTCTACAATCCAAACCTCAAGAGGGTTTGTCAACTAGCACCGCACCGGAATATGCACCAGGAAAGAGGGAGAATATATAATAAAAGAAATACGGGGAGCAGTAAATTAAGAGGAAAGAGGAAGATAAAGAATAGATGGAACGGAGATTGGAGAGCGTAACGAAGATAAGTTTCGAACTTTCCAGGATCGAACTGTGATCTACTTTAAACAAACGGCAGATTGGGAAAGAAGTGATGCGAAGAGTGGAGAACAAAATCCCTTTGGGAAGAAGAGCAAACGCGACGTTTTTCCTAGAAAGAGAATGGGAGAAGAGAGAAGGAACAGGAATTCACGGGTTGTGTGTTTGGGGTGAGATCTGGAAGTTTGAAGAAGCACGCGGCTATCTTACTTACCACTTGCAAAGTTAAAAAAAAAATGCTAAGAGCTTCTGTGAATTAATATTTTTATATGAAGAGATATCAAGGAGCTTATGAAACGTTAAAGAAGCAC
The DNA here is from genome assembly GCA_022664845.1 of Lepisma saccharinum. Taxonomy (NCBI): domain Eukaryota; kingdom Metazoa; phylum Arthropoda; class Insecta; order Zygentoma; family Lepismatidae; genus Lepisma; species Lepisma saccharinum. The sequence goes on from JAGDQP010000349.1 coordinate 75,395, forward strand.
ACAGGTTAGCCAAGCATTTTTTATAAGAATAGTAGTGATAAAGGTTTAAAGATTACTAAGAGGAGGGACAGTTGAACTGTAGGAATTAAGGAGCTGTTAAAAAGTATTTAAAAATCTTATAGCAGGGAAGCAGAGAGGATAAGGTACATAGCGGTCAGTGCCTCACATAAGGTGCCATCTCGGTAATCGCCTACTGAAATGGAGAGAAACTCTGAAGAACCTCAGGCTATTTTCAAAATAAAAAATAATATTGTTAAAATAACCATATTTTGCTCTTTTTGTACTTTAAAATGGATACTACGTGCTGAACCTGCTCGTTGATAGGGGTAGGATGCATGTAGAACGTTGTATCCTTGAACGTTGTACGTTGTATCGGATGTTGTATCCTTGTTTTCCCTTTGTTTGCCTCATTTATACTTACAAGTACATAGCAACCTTAATGTCAAAGTTATTCAACCCCTTCCCGAAAGAAAGTCTATTCAGCTTTATGTAACAGAAGCTAAAATGTTATAACAAAAAAAAAACTGTTTCCTATTTCATGAGAGGACTCTGAAAGTCTGTGCTCTGTATGTTGATACTCTTCTTTTGATACTTTCAATTTGCAGACGATTGCAATAGTACAGCGTGAAAAGCTTTCGTTTTTAGAAAAAAGTACTCTGCAGTCTTTAGCACTTTGCACTGTACGAAATACGCAGAGTAGGTCTAGGAATATTTTTAGTTTCACACTTACGAGGTAAATACCAGAGCACGTCCCTTCCAATTTCTTTTAAATTTTCGAAAGAAGTGCATATTAATGATCTAAAAATTGTTATGCAGGCGTTCCATTCGCAAATACCTAGTTTCAGAGATAGGGGCGTGGAAAGTTCATTTATTTCAGTAAAGTTTATGATAGAAGGAGTGCTGTATAAACGTTTTCCCTCCGTAGACATTTCATTATCAATGAATTGAACTCTCTTTTATTCCGCATTCTCCAATCATAAACTTCATTTCTAAAATGGATGTATTGGGAACATATTTGGTTGTGATTTGCTAAACTGACACGGCTTGCGTTATTTATTTATTTTATTTTATTTTATTTTATTGAGATATAAAGTTGTTTGTGACATTGCCGCCCTAATTTTGCAAGCCTAGGCATTTGCGAATAGAACGCCTGCAGGATAATATTTAGATCACTGGTTCTGCAGTTCTGAATATTTGAACGAAATCGGAGGAGTCGTGGTCAGGTATTTACTTAGTTAGCAAAATATCCGATAAACTTTCTATTGAAGAATTTCCATGTCGAAAAATTTGATGAAAAACAAATATCTAAAAGTCGTTAACTTCTCTTAAGTTTTCACCATTCAAATTGTATCTCTACGCTCCGCAAAACAAGTGTACATGAAATGAAGTAAAAGAAACCGAAGAGTGAAAACACTCTTGTAAAATTTGTAGGAATATTCATGAAATATATTTATTCTGCAGTCTTCAATTTCTGCAAAGTGAAAAGTGTAGAGTGAAGAATTCATGAAATAGGGCCCTGGTTGGCTAATAAAATTTAACTGACAAAACTTTACTCCTTTTTTCCTATCGATATATAGAGTTGCTATTCCCGTACCTCATTTTTTAAAAATATATATAAATATAACAGACAAATGGGGATCAATAATAATATTTTCAAAAGCAGCCCCGAAAATGCATAAGAATATCTACCGGCCGAATTAACCAACAATTTCAATATGTTTTGTTTTAGATGAGAACTTTAAAGATTTGGACGATGACGTTATATTTTACGGGCCTTGAAACTCCTCCTCTAAACGAAGTTGTATATCGAAATCTCAAGTAGCTCATTTATTGAATAATATTAGGGTCGTTTTGGAAAATTTCTTTATTATTCTTTATTGTCCCCGAAATTTAAAATACTAAAAAGGAGTTTGTGAATCCCAAGGCTTCATAAAACCGATATTTAATGATGGGGTTTCACTATTTATAACTGAAATCTGCATCCACCGCTTAGAAATGTTAAAGCACTGTTTATTTCTATGGGAATTCGTTTCACATGCATTATCTTTCGGAAAAGTGGACTCTCTAACATCTCAACTCTCGAAAACTGAAGTAATTAATTCTGCAATAAAACAAACTTTGACAAGTGGAACAACTCAATGGAAACTTAGCAAATCAAACCGAAAAGTTGGATTGAGTATAAAGTTTTGCAAGAGTCAAGGTTGAAATAGCCTCAACAGGGCGAGAAAAAAATATATAATATAAGGCAAAACAAGAAGATAGAGAAAGGCGAGAAGAGTTTTTCTGGGAATGGGGATGCTTTGCATGGGAATGGAACCGAGGACCGCTGGCAGACCCATCCAATGCTGTAGTTACTAAACTACGGAACCACACGCCCTAGTTTGCTTTCCAAGTGTTATTTATACTTAGTTTGTAATGTATATTGCTGGGAGACTGCTGCTAGATTAGCTAGACATCTACCAGATGCTGCTGGTCTGGACCCCCCAAAACAATATATTACTAATATTAAACCTGCCACGGTTTCTGGTTGTGTGCTGTAAGCATATGCGGTGCTGAAAGGCAGATGGTTAATTAGCAGAAGAAAGAAAGAAAGGCAATGAATACTCCTTACTGCCTTATTGAAGACTGCTCGGAGCGAAGAGTAGCGTCTACCTGCCTTATTGAAGACTGGCTGATGCCAATGATTGATCGAGGAATGGTTCAATAGTTCTTTCCTGCCTCATTGAAAATTGGTTGGAGCCAGAAATAAGTTGTCGTTTCTACCTGCCTTATTGAAGACTGGCTGAAACTAGGTATGGTGTCCTCCTGCCTCATTGAAGACTGGCAGACACCCGGGATAGATTGAGGACTAATACCCGCCTAATTGAAGACTGGTAGAAGTCAAAAGGTGGTGATGATCAGCTTAAGGAAAAGACTGGTCAACGCTATGTACTGGGTAGAATACTCCGCCTACCTCATTGAAGACTGGCAGGAGCAGGGAACTTGGACGAATAGGCAGCAAAGTAAATGATGATAAAGCAGAATAAAGGCATAAAAAATAAAGTATGAGTAATTCAAGATGAAATAATAATGGATTTATTTGCGTACTGCTTGACGGAGAAGAAATTGAACACCAAGCAAAAGACCTTGATGTGGTTCAGGCCGTAGCCCGAGGAGATCTGATTCAGAAGGAAAATTTTTGACTAGCAGGGCCCCCGGATAGTCCCGCCATGAGCAGTGACCGCTCTCCAACTTCTACTAGCGATCTCCGCATGCATGCATGCAACTAAATCATCCGTCGCGGGTGCGGATGCTTCGGTTCATATCTTTCGGAGATATTTACAGCGGATCGGAATGTGTATAAGAGAAGCAAGAAGGCGAAACAAGAAGATAGAGAAACACAACTAGAGTTTTCTGGAAGAGGGGAAATAAAACAGAATATGCATTACTGTATACTCTGTAAAAATCCCATTATCGGTTCAAACTACTGATAGTTTACCTGGTAAACCAAATATGCAAGAAGGGTGAAGAAACCCAGGTAAAAGTATGTATTGTCTCTAATATGTTTTGCGCATCCTATAAGCAGTGTTTGTATCATGCATCACACACATTCACAGAACGCTCACGCATGTATACCTACAAGGTCATCTGATGATTTGCCTGAAGAGAAACTTGGAGGGCTGTTTGATTAATATAGATGCTTGTAATACAAAATAAATTCCATTGTTCGTCAGTACCCGCCACCTTTTTGTATATGTATAAAAATTACTTAATTATTGTCTTAATCAATCATACCTTCATTCACACTGATTTACATTTTTACCATAGTTCTTATATCCATTCATTCCAACAATTATATTTGACTTACACAGTTTTTTAAATATAAAAATAAATGCCTTTATTTATTTCCCAGTGGGAATTCAGTATAAGCAGCTAGTTAGTTAGCCTGATTTGGTGTTTGGATTTAAATTGCTTGGTAATTCTTCTGAATTTTGGTTCGTGAGGTGATTATGTTGAGTTTTGGTTAGGTTATGCTATATGATTATCTTACTTTCTGATTTGTTGAGTTTAATATCAGGAATTAGGGTTGGACGTTTTTTGCTAAAGATGACAGCCTCACATTCTGTGACATTAACTTTAATTTTTCATTTGGAAAACCAGTCTTGTGGTAGCTCCATGTGTCTTTGGATTCATATTGTTGTTTGCTTCGATTAGGTCGTAGAGGCATATACGACGACAGGAGTCATCAGCATATAGGGCTATCTATGTTTGTATTTCGATGTTTAGGACTATCGTTTACATATATTGAGAAAAGAAATGGGCCTAGGAGAGATCCTTGAGGCACACCTGCTCTGATTTTTTGTATTCAACATGGACAGAGAAGGATCTATTTTTGAGTTTGCAATTTATTAGTAATATGAGTGAATTTGGGACTTCATATTGAATAAGCTTGTGTATTAGTCCAGTATGTCAGACTCTGTCGAAAGCCTTTTCGATATCAAGAAACACTGCCCCTGTAGAGCGACTTTTATTAAAATTATCAGTTATATATTCCGCGACCCGAACTAGCTGGTGCACTGTACTATGTTTGGAGCGAGAACCGAATTGTTCGTTTAGTAATAATGAGGTTTCTGACATGAAATTTTGCAGCCTATTCAGAATGACTATTTCTGTTATTTTAGCTAACGAATTAAGCAAACTGATTGGTCAGTAATTTTGTGGCACTTTCTTATCTTTATTAGGCTTCGGAATGCTGATAACTTTTGAAAGTTTCTAACATTGCGGGAAGTAAAACAATTTGAAATTACTTTTTTTCAGATCATAATAGCCTTATCCGGGAAGTGTTTTAAAACAATATGTTCTGTAACGTCTGGGCCATGCGATTTACATATTTTTAATTTTCTGATAATTTTTGTAAGCTCTTTCTTTTTAACTGAAAACAGTATGGTTGTGGGAACCTGGTTCAGAGCCTCCTGCACTTTTTCATTGGTTGAAGCTTCATGAGCTCTATCAGATATGTCCTGATTTGGTTTGAAAGAAGTTTCCAACGAATCAGCAAGTACTTTTGCTTTATCTTCAGCAGTATATACCAGTCCGTTGTCACTTTGAAGGATAGAGGTAGGTATATACGGCTTGGTCAGGTTCTTAGTCAATTTCCAAATAGAATGATCGGACGTGCTGAGTTTTGATATTTTTTCGTCCCACGTGTTGCGGTGAAACCTTGTGATCTTTCCTTTAATTAGTTTCTGTAACTGGTTTATATGTGATCTGAAGTTTCTATTTCTGGTACGTATGAGTGACTTGCGCAGTCGGTTGTGCAACGAAATTAATTCTAAAATGTCTGGAGGAAGTTCGTATGCTGTTTCTTGTACGCTGTCTCAGGTAAGGAACAGAGGCTTTGACTGAATTTTGAATTGCCGATGTCTAGAGACATGGAAGCATTCTCGAGATCATCTGTTGTCTGAATTATGAATTGGATCGGTAATCCGGTGACAATTTCATTACAAAACTTGTTCCTTCCAATCCGTCCTTTTGTAATCAAATAGCGAAATACTTAGTTGATGTTCTGATGCCGAGTTCACAGTAATCACAATTGGAATGTGATTAGGGCTAAATAGTTTTAATTTCATTTTATTCGGAACTATATGATACGGAATGTTTCTGTACAGCGCATAGTCCAAAATATCCGGAGTATGTATCACAATAGAAATTCAGAACAGCTTGGGGCCACCCTTATATACATTTTGTTCGGGTGCTCGGAAGAGCTCGTGTGCTTACGTAATATTTCCGAAGTCACCAATTGGCACCAATTCAATATTCTCTGCATACGTACAGATATTATATTAATACATATTGAAGTTTCAACTTTCGATATTGGGCCTCGCGGTGTTTAATTGAAGAATTATTGTTCTTATCTACTGTAACCTGAATTTTAATCTTATCTTATTTACTGAAAAGTGGTTCTATATAAATCAAATTACGGGCGACATTATTGGCAAAAAATACTAATTAAAATTTATATGAACGGAAAATAAGTGACGTAACAAGTTCTTCAGATTGCAGGAGACGCCTGTACTCAAAGGTTGGGAGTTGGATGAGATTAGCTTACGACAAAACAGTGCTGAGCGTGATGGGAATTTAGCGCAACGAGACGACAGCACCGGTGTAACGGAACGAAATTCAAATAAATAACAAATTTAACAAGCTTCCTTGCATATCTGCTTGTTACAACATGCTTGGATTAGGTTAGTTGTAATTACTAACAACAATTTTTTTTCGAATAAGCTCTTTATGTTGTTCCAACAAGTTTGCTTCATGCGTGTCTATTAAGTTGAACACAATATCAAATATGAAAAGCTCAAAGCAAGTGACTGACAACCTTGCTGCAAGTTAGGATGCTATCTAGGTTTACAATGTGTGGCGCCAAACTGCTTTCTTTTAATGATCTAATTCAGTTACTCAGATTTATTTTATGATTTCTGATTGAAATATTATTTGTGATATCGGACAACAGATGCCACTTGTACAATCACAGTATAGATCAATTTGAAACTTTTAGCTTCAAAGTCAAGAGAACCCTTCGGTCTCCTAGAATGGTTCGTTACTTCTGTTATTTTTAACCATATTGACAGTTTAGCTCCGTCGTTGGAGATGCTCCTGTGGGAACTTTGCTCAGAGTATCATTTTCATTTCTCGTTAGGGCTTGTCTAAACACGGAGGCAGAGCCATGTCAAAGTTCGTTAAAGACGACTTCTGAAGAAATTGAGTTAGATCTTTCTGGTTCAGATCGTTGACTCCTTCTTTCTCTGATATTCCTGGACGAACAATACGCTGTTACTATGCCGCTACAAGTTTACAAGTAAACCTAGGAGCCCAAAGTATGAAATAAGAACTGTGCTTTCAAACAATTTGACATAAATGTTATGTATATTTTTCAAAAGTAAATTTTTAAAGCGTTTTGGAAACTAAGACAGAATGTTCTGCACTTAAGATAAATTTAAATGCTTTAATTATTAATACCATTATATATATAAAAAATAAACTAGTTTTAGATATTTATAAAGGATTAGCATAAATAAAAAAACAAATGAAGTAAATTTATTAGTTTAATAATATGTACTTCTCATTTATTGTCAACCGCGGAGTGACCAAGCAATTAGAGCGCTCACTTTGTTTGTGCGTGGTCATAGGTTCAAATCCCGCCGGGGTTCATTGCACGCAATAGTTCGGAGCCCATTTTTCTATAAACTTGTAGGTCCCGTCTTTAGAAGACTACCAGCTCGTTTAGGACGTTAATAATTCTGTCACTCCCAGTTATTGTATGTGTGAGGATACAATATTATTTTCAAAGACTCCGTTGTAAGGTGAATCTATGTTGGTTTGTCATTACCTTGACCAGAAGAAGTTGACGTCCTATGGACAGGATCTACAGTTTAAGGTGGGTTCCGAATCATTTGTGAATCTACCGGGAATCGAAGGTTCGGATTTAGCCAGAATATATTTCTCTTCTGCTTTTTATACCCATTATCATCATTACGTCAACACAAAGGAATAGACGATTCACGTATGATGTATGACGTTCATGATATGAATGAGGAATTAATATTGTAACTTTGATCCTTCGATATACTCCTATTCACTTAATTCCATCTCATATTAGAATCTGATTTAATTGTGAATTAGAATTTTTAAAACTTTTATCGTTTGCGGTTTTTTGATAAAAGAAAATGATACCCTAACTGCTGGAGAGTTCGAAAGAGCTCAACCTGACAATAGTGGATTCCAATCTTGTAATAGAACTGGAGGAGCAAATTTTTCCGTCACAGTTGACTGACACTATTATTGTATTCTGAACTCCATTCTACCCATGCAGACTGTTTGAAATGCATTGTCAAGCGCAGCGCTTCCCTCAAGGGAAAAATAAGAGAGAGAAAAGGCTTAGTAGAAGTTTCAGCGCACGATTTCTAATACCTGTCGTAGATTTCTCTGTTAAAAAAAAAATCGTTCGTTTCACTTGCCAATGATGAAGAGAGAGAATCTGCAATTACAAGTGAAAGTTAATATGCCTTTTAACTTTTACAGTAAAAGAGGTACGGATGGTGGGGTGAGTTGAAAAGAACAATATATCAACTTTAAAAGAGAACACATATGAAAACCTATATGTTGAAATTGAAAAGGCTCACTCATATTCTCTGGTAATCTAATTTTATTCAATGTAATTCCAGTTTTAGAATGAAAGGAAAAAAAATTGTACAGTGGGATGAACTTCAGGTTAAAATTTTAATTAATATTACTATCTCTTTTGGTTGATAACGAGTTCCATTTCCCAGTTAATGAAAAGTCAGAAAAGAGACATCTTTGAAGTTGCGTTTTTTTTTTTGCTTTCCAATTTTTGAAATTCAAATAATATATCTGTTTTGATCTTGCAATTCCTCTCAATCATTTATCCTTTTTGTTCTCTTTGTTTCTTTGTCTCTGTCTCTTTCTTTCTCTTGCTTCTTTTACTCTGCATTTATCTTTCTTTCTTTCTCTATTTCTTTTTTCTTTCTTTCTTTCTTTTTTTCTTTCTTTCTTTCTCTATTTCTTTCATTCTTTCTCTCATTCTTTCTTTCTTTCT
>JAGDQP010000349.1:84390-109610 GCA_022664845.1 Lepisma saccharinum
TCTTTCTCTATTTCTTTCATTCTTTCTCTCATTCTTTCTTTCTTTCTTTCTCTATTTCTTTCATTCGTTCTTTCTTTCTTTCATTCTTTCTCTCATTATTTCTCTCTCTTCCTCTTTCTTTCTCTTCTTTCTTTCTTTTTCTCTCTTTCTTTTTTCTTTCTCTCTCTTTCTTTTCTTTATTTTTATTTATGTATTTCTCTCTTTCTCTTTCTTTCTTTCTCTCTCTTTCCTTCTCTATCTCTTTCTTTTTCTTTCTTTCTCTCCTTTCTTTCTTTATTCTCTTTCTTTCTTTCTCTTTCTGTCTTTCTTTTCTTTATTTTTCTCTCTTTCTCTCTTCTTTTTCTCTCTTTCTTTCTTTTCTTCTCTTTCTTTATTTCTTTCTTTTTCTCTCTCTTTCTTTCTTGTTGTAGATATCTGTTTCTCTAATAGAGCTCTTCATCAATTTTCAAAAGTTTGATGTTTTTCCATTTGGGTTTTACGAAAAGTCCTACATTATTAGTAATTTCCACTAACAGCAAGTAATCCCAGGATGATTTCACTTTTGCGTTTAATGGAAAGTTGAAAAGTGGTAACAAGCTCGGGGGGAGGGGGAGGGGCGGTGAGCAGGGAAAAGCTGTTATTTTTCGTTTGTTTCTCAGTGAGCTGTTATAAAGGGAGAGTGCAACTCAAGCAGCGAGAGTGGCACCACCAATTTTTCCTGAAATATACAATTCTTTTGCACACCATTCCTTTGAACTGTGCTTGTGAACATACTCACTTAATGTATATCGATGTATCTTGGGTACTGTACATCTGTTAGTAAGACGTGTCCTAAACGCTCAATAGCTGTTACGTTAGAATGACTACGGGCTATTCTGACAGAAGTTTTCAAAATCTTTTTCCATCAGTTTCATCAAATGAATTCCAAGATTGTGTCTAAATGAAGGCCCATGCAGTTATACTCTCTATCTCAAACCCAAATAACATCATTCCCTGTAGCATTTAGGGCTTCAATTATGCTCTCATAGTTTCCAGTAAGCAGATCAGATGTCAATGTTAATCTGGTTTCTTTTTGCTTGATCATGTGAAGGGTCGACAAGAAAGTAAACGATTTGGAAGTATTCCCTTGCTGAAAAAGATTTCCTGTTGTAGTGTCTATGTATTTACTTCGTAGGAAATTGAACGTTAAAGATAAGTATACACTATATACATTAGAGCCTAGTAGTATGTCCTAATTCCATTCTACTAATATACTATTTATTGCAGCAATAACTGAACACTTCTAAGGAATATAAGATGCAGTTTCTAGAGAGTTTACTTACGCTTTGTGACAACAGGAATGTTTTTCCCCGTCAGGCATGCAATTTGTATTTAAACCAGTTCATATAGATAAGTGTTACAATAATAATATTTTGAACTGTCATTCTGGACGAACTTGTCTATTGAATTATGATATTGAATTTCAAAGCTATATATAGTGTCACGAATGTTTCTGCAGGAAATAACGTACCCTGTTATCACGAAAACAACTACTCTCTAACGTGACATGTCCATTCCACTGCAACAGGACGTCAGGCGCAATTTGTAACATTCAAATTAGAGTGAAAGAAACATGAACTAGCACGTAGAATCAAACACAGGATACGTTCGTGACAAGAGTGGCAGTCAAATTGCTTGTCTACAGAGAAGCTTATGCTGTAGGATTTGTAAAAAAATATAGCTGAGTACAATGTATTCATTACAAGAACAATGCTTTTTAAGTTCCTTATTAACATCCTAATCAAGCACGGGATTCTAATCCCATGTGTATTAGTATTGTAAACGAGCACATATAGTCCGGACGGGATATGAACCTGGGACGCGAGACACACAAGCAGGGCAAACGCGGTGATTTTAGTATGAGCAACTACGCGGTTTGGAATCTTTCAACGCATCGGGACGCGTTTAAAACCTCGAGCAGGAGAAACGTGGTTCAATCTACAAGAGGCAGTATCGATAGGGTTAGATTATGTAGATGTTTTTTTTTTTTTTTTTTTTTTTTACATCTTAACCGCTTCGTTTCACCTCTTTAGCCGCCATATGCAGATACAGAAATGGAGATGGTTGCTCGCGCTAAAAATGCCTCGTTTTCTCCGCTCGTGTTGAAGGGCCCTAAGACTAAGTATGCTATTAAGGTACCAGCTCTTTCTCCAGGAAATATTCACTACTTAATTTAAGCTATAGTTTTTTCAGTTATTATGCTTAGTAAGAATTGACATGTAAATTGACTTTATATTTAAAAATGTGGTATTACTTTAACTATTTTTTTTATTCACGAAATTATCTCACCACTATACTACCACGAAATTAAATTCCTTACGACATTGTCTACAAAGTCTAGAACAAAATATTTTACATTAACATAAGATAAATATAAATAAAATTTAAGATTTCTCAATGAATCTTTTATCGGTATAGCTATCCCTAGTATAGCATATACAGCGGTTCATTGACATATTTCACAGAAATATAATTTTATCAGGAACACACCTTCATTTATCTTATTTTTTTTGTGGCGCCAAAAATATATAATTAGATCTATCCTTCTTAAAAATGTCGAGAGAAACATGAGCCTGAAGGGAACCAAACAACAGCTCATGTTAGAGAAAAATAAAATAATGGCAGTTAAGAGACCTAATGAGATCGTAACAAGAAATAAGGAGGGAATTATAAATAAAAAAAAGTTTGAATATTTCTATAGGAAATTATACTCCGATAAAAAACTAGGAGACTCTGCTTCAGAAGATGGTGGTGTCGAATCCTAGGCCAATGAAAGCAGAAGTGGATAAATTACTTCGAGGAATGGAGAAGAGAGAGTCTCAAGAAGACTGGCTCACATCCAAGATGGGGAGATAAAAGGACGAAAAAAAAATTGCCAAATCATTCTCAATGGACCTGAGAAAGAGAAAATACCTTAATCCTAGGGTAGGTGCTAGTCACATCGGTGGCTAGCAAAATGCAAAATAAAAAAGAATTGAAGGTAAAGCATTTGTTAACTTGTTGTAGAACCAAATTAATGAAATTAATTCGAACTAAAATATTTTTTTTCTGACAAAAAACAAATCAACATATTACCAAAATCTGATGTGCTTTTGGCCACCATTTAAAGCCGCCATATTGATTTTTAAGACTTGTATAGCAAGTTCCACAATAGCAGCTAACAGGATTAAGCTAGTTCTGTTCTGCCAAATTGAGGATTGGTTTAATAGGACTAAGTACTAAAAGTATACTTATTACGCGATTTCTCCATGTTTAAATCTAGTGGCTGTTATACTGAAAATGTTCTTCTGTTACTTTCATTATTTTAATATCAAATAACTATGAACTTGTCGTAAAAAAGAATCTCGAAATAAGAATAATAGAGGACGGTGTGATTTGTCAGCGATAACATCTCCATGAACACTATATTTGGCTATCCACTGCTGGATGAAAGCTTCCACCATTTCTCCACAGATCAGTTGTTTCCTCATCCACGTAGCTTTGAAACACGCTTGATTTCAGCTACCCAACGTGCATTTGGACGCCTTCTAGATGGTTTCTTTTTGTCTTGAAATTTAAATTTCATCTTCGGTTTGTTCGTCTAGCTATGTGTCTTGCCATCTTCACGTGAACTTCTTCGCAGTCTTTATTACTTCTTCTAATTTCGTTTGAGAGCGAATCCACTCCTTTGCTTTCTGTCTCTTCTACTTTTCCCTAGTTTGCATCTCTTCATTGCTCTTTGTGTAACTCTTAATCTTTGAAACGTTTGTACATGTAACGCCCACGTTCTGCAGGTGTACGTCATTACATGTAAGACAAATTGAGTATTCACTTTGTGCTTGAAACAAGTTAAAAGCTCGATTTGAAAAGGTTTAATCTTTCAAACGAGCTCTATAAAATATTACTTAATCTATTTATTTCATCAGTTGATCTTCCATATGTTCAGCTGTTCTAAGTACACATAGGAGAAGTCAGGTGAATATGAGCATAGTTAATGAAAATGCGATTGTATCTCAAATACAATATATATATACCAGGTGTATGCATAAGTAGTTTCCGGTTTACCTAAGAGATGGCGCCAGCGAAAAGTACGCAGTGTATTCATTTGACACATACGTCATTTTGTTCGTCTGACATTAAACCACAAACACACACAAGTTGAGTCCGCCAAACACTAGCGTCTTTGTTTTATCATTCAGTGATCATGTCGAAGTTTGTGCCTGAAAAAGAACATTTGCGGCACGCATTGCTTTTCTTATTTAATCAAAAGAAAATGGCTGTTGAAAGTCATCGTGTGCTGGTAGAAACATATGGTGAACACGCTCCATCGAATAGAACATGTGAGACATTGTTTTGACAACTTAAAATGGTGATTTCAATGTGAAAGACAGTGCGCGCTCTGGTAGACCACAAAAGTGAGAAAACGAGCAATTGCAGGTGTTATTGGAGGATGACCCAACTCAAACTCAACAGCAATCGGCAAAAGCATTAAATGTGTCACAAGAAACAATCAGCAGACGTTTACGAGCAATGAGGATGATCAATAAACTGGGTAAATGGGTCCCAAACGATTTGAATGAACGTCAAATGGAAAATCGCAAAGTCACTTGTGAAATACTGCTTCAACGCCACGAAAGAAAATCCTTTTTGTATCGAATTCTGACGGGTGACGAAAAATGGATTTAGTTTGAAAAAATGAAGCGGAAAAAATCGTGGCTTTCACCTGGCGAAGCCGGTCCTTCAACACCAAGGCCAAATCGCTTCGGCAAGAAGACCATGCTTTGTGTCTGGTGGGACCAGAGCGGTATTGTGTATTATAAACTCTTGAAGCCCGGCGAAACCGTTAATGCATAACGCTATCGCCAACAAATGATTAATTTAAATCACGCATTGATCGAAAGACGACCGGAAAGGGGCCCGAAGACATGGCAAAGCGATTGTGTTACACGACAATGCGCCGTCTCGCACAGCAAAACCAGTGAAAGACACCTTGAAATCGCTTGGATGGGACATCATTCCGCACCCGCCGTACTCCCCAGACCTGGCGCCAACTGACTATCACCTCTTCGCATCAATGGGGCACGCGCTCGCAGAGCAGCATTTCAGCAATTTCGAAGACGTTGGAAAATGGCTCGACGAATGGTTTGCCAATAAAGACAAGCAGTTTTTCTGGCATAGTATGCATCAATTACCTGAAAGATGGGCGAAATGTGTAGAAGCCGATGGCCAATATTTTGAATAAAACAAAATTAATTTCCCTTGAAAATTACGTGTTTTCTTTACCACAAAACCAGCAAAAACTTATGAATACACCTGGTATATATATATTACAAAAATTTCAAATTGTGACTAAAAGTAAGATAGGCTTTTCTTTGAACAACGCTAGAAAGTGTACATACTCTGGTATCCGAGTTATGCAGAGGAAAGTAAGGTAGGTGTGCAGGGCTCATATTTCTCATGATGCAAGGGTAGTATGAGCACTGCATAGGGCATATATGACCACCATTATGTGTCAATATCTGCACACCCAATACATGTGAAAAAGAATCCATAACAGTAGAACATACAAAATAAAAGGTAATATAATTAAAGATTACAATTAACGAAAAAAGGCACTCATGTTCGTGAAATACACACTCGAACATTAGTCCTATAAATGTGCGAATGGAAACCTCCGACGAAAAAAAGAACTCTTAAGCCGCAATTTCAGTTTTGTAAACAAAAAATGGTCAAAAATAGACAATTAGACTTTTCTTCCCCAAGACGGAGAAGAATTTAATTGGCCATTTTTTTTTTTGTTGACAAAACTGAAATTGTAGTTTAGACCTTTTTCATGTAAGGTCTTCAGAAAAACTTCAAATGTGAATAAGATAAAACAAAAGATTACCAAAAGAACAGATACACTACCAGGTCTGTAAATATGAAACCGGAATTTATGTACAGAAAAGACACAGTGATTGGATGACAATGCTAAGAACTATTTTATTTGAAGTATTGGCCATCACTAGCGATACATTTCTGCCATCGTTCCGGCAATGTGTGGATACCAGACCAAGAAAACTGTGCCTCTTGTGCTGCAAACCAGTCATCAAGCCATTTTCGTAAGATGTGAAGCGCTGGTCAGCAAGTGCGCGTCCCATGGATGCAAATAAGTGAAAATCGGAAGGCGCCAAGTATGGTGAGTAAGTCGCATGCGGAAGGATTTCCCAGCCAAACGTCGCAATCGTTTCCTTGACCGGCTTCGCTGTGTGGGAGGGTGCATTATCGTGAAGCACAATCACTTTATGTTGTCTTTGGTCATATTCTGGTCGTTTTTCACGCAACGATTGATGCAAATCGATCACTTGTTGTCGGTAACGTTGGGTATTAACGATTTCACCAGGTTTCAGCAGTTCATAATAGATCACTCCTTTCTGATCCCATCAAACACAAAGCATTGTCTTCCGTCCATAGCGATTGGTCTTGCAGTCGATGTCGCCGGTTCTCCTGGAGTTACCCATGATATTTTACGCTTAGGATAGTCGAAATAGATCCACTTTTCGTCACCACAATTCGATGGAGCAATGATTTCCTTTTGTACCTGGCTAGCAGAATTTCGCAAGTGGGTTTTCGGTTTTTCTGTTGTCGTTCAGTCAATGCATGTAGAACCCATTTTCCCACCTTCTGAATCTTGCTCATGGCTTTTAAACGGATGGAAACTGCTTCTCGTGTCACATTTAATTGATTCGCGAGTTGTTGTTGCGTTTGAGCGTCATCCTCATCCAACAAAGTTTGCAATTCGCTGTCTGCAAAGTTTTTCGGTGGTTTTCCACGTTCTTCATTTCTCACGTCAAGCACTGTGACTTACTAAGAGCATGATCACCGTAAGCTTCTACAAGCATGCGATGCGAATCTGCAGCGGTTTTCTTCAAATGGTAACAAAAAATCAATGCTGTCCTCACATCGTAGTTTCCAGGTACAAATTGCGTCATGTTCAACGCTATTAAACACTACACTATGACATGAAACTTGTCTGGTTGTGAGTTGCAAATCGTTATCAGCAGTCAAAACAAGCAAGTGGCGCCAAGGACTCTGTTTTACGAAAACCACAATGACAGCGTAGCTGTCTATGCACAAATTCCGGTTTCATATTTACACAGCTGGTACATCTTTAACCCTACCTGGAGTTAAAACTTCAGTAAAATATAACGTTTACAATAAGTTATTAACTATTAGGCCTATGATTTGTTTGCAGAGGCTAAACTTGGGCTAGGCAGGACTGGGGCTCCCATTGACCCCCCCCCCAGTTACACCCATTATTGTAGGATGGTCAAGAGTCTAGCAATAGGACCTAAACCCGAAGTTGACGACAAGTGGCCAAACATAATAGGTTAGGCTGATTATGAACTAACGGAGTGCAGACTTTGTCATCCATGGCATTACAAATTAGGCTGCTTTTTAGTATATCCCCCAAATAATTTGGTAGTGATTAGTCCTATGAATCGTGATATTGTAACTATTACTGACTTTCGGTTAGATAACGTTAGGTTAGTTTATTTTACAAATGGTCAAATAGGCCTATACATTGGTATACTGTAAGGAATATTGCTTAGTAGCATCTGCTGCATGTGGGCTTACTTTAGAAAGTAATAGCCTTAGATTATTTTGGGGGAGGTACTAAAAGCCATCCACAAATTATTGTCATTACCGAAAGCTCCTCACGTTCATTTCTTTCATTATTTTCAGTAAATTTGTACACGCTCATATTAAATTGAATTTAAAAGCTCATATTTCACCGACTGCTAGTGGGTTTTTAATGCACTGTAGTTTGCAACTATGTGTATCACAAAGAAGTGAACAAACGACTGGTGTTGTGTTCCTAGACGGAACTGACTATAAATTAAGTGACATATTTTATATAACGAATAAATATAACTCGTTGTAGCTTACTTTCCATTACCCTGATTTAACTATAGCTAAAAAATATACACTTTTTAATTGTACGTATCTTTAAATTTCTCCTTTATTACACAACAATAGCAGCACACTAACTTAGGCTCCACTCTCGTCAACTAATAAACTCCAAACAATTCTACCAACTTTGTTGTTTCGCTCTTGCGCAGTGCACGTGGACGATATGGGGGTATAAGCTTTGATACGTTCATATTTTTGGACTGCTCATATTAAACTGACTTCCCCTACTCATCAACTATCCCCGTTGTCTCTCCATGAATCTTTATTCATTTTCAGCATGTTAATTTAACATTATTTTGTTTCTATTTAAATTCATGTTAAGTTCTGTTATCGAACTCTCATTACTCATTCTAGTTTCAAGTTCTTCTGCACTAGAAGCAAACTAGATTATATCATCAAGATAAAGTTCCCATTTCCAACTTTGAATAGTTATTTCATTTCCACTTCATTAGCTTGATGTAGACAAATCATAGATGTGGCAGTCAATCAAATGTTTCGTAGCAATTTAATGCATCACACTTTCGATACCTTCATGTCGAAGCGATTAAAGTATCTGCTGCTATTTATTCCTTGTTATTCCATAGGAAAGAGAGTTGAAGGGATATTAGGATGTCAGTATAAAGTGAGTTGATCTATGAGAGATTATTTTATTGATCATTTATGTATTTCATTTTTAAATCATTAATGTTATAAGTATTTGACTTATATCCATATTTTGCGGGAACAGGCGATGATGGGATGAAACATGAAGATGAAGTGGATTGCACATCACAATACGTTGTCAACAATTTAGGACAAATGAGTGGAAATCTTCTTGGCCTAGGGGAAAAGCTAGGTCGAGGTGACAAACAAATGAGCCCTACGTTTTACAATTATGATTGCTGTGCAACAATGAGTGTGAGAGTGAATATGAAATGATTGATTACGAAGGTTGTATGTTCAGGTGTGATAGCTGGAGAATGGTGAAGAAAACACAAGTGGCATGTACGTGCACCTTGAATATATCTAGAGCTGCTAATTGACTAGTTGTATGACTGAGTGACGATTATAGGTTTTGAAAATTGAGAGCTATGAACTGAATGACTTGTTCTATAGTTTGTGCTGGAGTAGCGTTGTTGTTTGACATTGTTGGATCAAGCTCTGGTGTTCGGAGTGGTACGGCTATAAGGTTTTCAATTGTAGGTGTTGGTTTGGCTTGGCATGTATATGAATATGTTGGATGTAGCTGTTGACATTGGTTGTATTTAGGAGGATTTTGAAGATTTGTGCAGTTTTTAGGTTGACTATGCACATATAGGTTGGTTAGTGCATTAAGAAGCTGTGTGTTCACCGTATGTCTGACATTTCTCACACCGGAGAGGTATTGATGGTTGCGTGCGAGACGGTTCCACTCTATGTCTTCTCTTGTAATTGTATGCTTCATGCCGTTGCAGTATTCGATTGAAAAAAATATATAGATTTCTGAACAGTGCGTCTTCCATTAGCGTGAATCAAGAGTGTTTTGCATTGCAGTCGTAATTCGATAATCTTTCGTTTCATATGCAAAAGTCTGATGTACATTCTAAAGAAAAGCTACGCGTGTTGCCGAAAGATCTACACGACGAATCACAGAATCGAATTAATAAAATACTAGTTTAGTTAATGCTCAAACACTTGAATTTATTCTTTACGTTTTGCTCGATAAACGTTTCTTCATTACAGTTTAGTATGACGTAACTAAAACAGCTCAGCTTTGATTTAAAGTTGTCACACATACCTTTTAATACATTTTCGTACCTGATGAGAACATTGATCATGTGAAGGGATTCTACACTTTAATTAAATATAACATAATGAATAATCTTCTTGTTGGAAGATGTCCTACCATTGCGTTTCTAAGTACTTCTTTAAACAAAAGAGTAAAGAAAAGCAACGATACACAATGTTGCCCAAACACAACAGCTAAAAAGTTTAAGTATTAAACAGTATTACTATGCAGGAGTACTGCAGCCGTAACAGTTCGTCTATTGTCAGCTGATGAGATGTTAGCACTCGGATGATGTAGCTTGCAGTTCCTTGTCGTGTGATGATGCGGAGACATTTAGTCCTTCTGATCTAAGTTCTGCTTCTACTTCCTGAATTGCTATGTCAAGGGGGGACTCCTCTGATTACGACTGACAGCATATGTGAACGTTTTGGTGGAAGCAGTTGTTTGATGCGAGGCTGATTCAGTTGAGCTAGCTTAGCGTTTTCCCGAAATATTTCATAGCTATGTTTATTGTTAATTTTGCTGGCGAAATCAATGTCTGGTGATATGATGATACGAGTAGGTGTTATTTCAGTGACGTTTTCTGTGTACATATTTCAGTAGCTTCTTTAGTAGGAGTTTAGGAGTCTGACATTGAGCATCAAAATTAATGAGCAAAATGGAAGTAATTGTGAGAGCTGATTGATGATTCGGTTGATCTGTATCTTGTGGTTCGTTCATGGAGTCATCGGTGTCAGAGTCAGTAGTATTTAAAATATGAGTTCTCTTGCTTGGCAGACACACCATTCGAGTAATAGGACCCGAAGCGTGAGGAGCTTGTTCTGCTTGGTTCCAGCCAAAAACCGGAATAATTATGAGTTTTGAATTAAAAGATGTCCTTGTTGAAGAAATGAAGAAACCCGACTTCAAGTTTTGCTTGAATCCTAGCGAAGTTTCTCTATATAAAAGAACCTATAATAATGATGCTACAATGATAGCTGGTCATGAACGTGCTGCACGCGTAAAAGCTGCACATGCTGCTGCAAAGGCTGCTACATCTAGTGATATTTCAAAATCCTCCTCGTCTTCCTCTCTCAAATATGACGTCTTACAAAGCACTTGTTCGAATCGGCCCTTTCCTGGGACACCTGACACACCGTATATGGACGTTGATGATTTTCATTTTCCTAAGAAATCTGCCAAAATACAAACAGTTTCATCTGACAATACACCTATTGTTACTTCAAATTCATTTCAACCACTAATTTCAGATACTTTAGACTCTTCTAAAAATACAGTTCATCATGAAAAACCTATTATTGCTCGCACTCCACATCCACCTGCTTTATTAATGTATGGTATCACTGAGCGATGTACTTTTTGTAAAAGCTTACCTGCAATTTGTAAGGATTGTCCAGTCATCAAACACACCTCTGACTTTATTAAATTTCAGACTAAATCAAAACAGGATTTTGAAAAACTTCAAACTTTTTGTCTACAGCAAAAAGTTCAATTTGCTACTGAAAATAAAAGAGCCGACCGTACCACTAAAGTTGTCATCAGAAAATTGCCTCTAGACACTTCTGTTGAAGATATTCTTGCTGATCTTGTTTTACAAGGATTCTCTGTTGTTTCCGTCACACAAATGCATGGAAAGGACAATACTACCAAGGCCCAAATCAGATATCCACTGTTTCTAGTAACGGTTCGTCAAGATGAACATTCATCTCAAATTCTCACCATACGATATTTAGTCCATCGTGTCATCAAAGTTGAACCCTATAAACGTTCGTCTATTCTCCAATGTCATAAATGTCAGCGCATTGGACATGTACAGTCATCCTGCTATAATTTACCTCGCTGTGTCAAATGTGGACAGCTTCATTTATCTTTACAATGTCCAAAGAAAAACACTGATGATGATCCACCCCACTGTGTACACTGTGGCGGCACCCATACAGCAAATTATAGAGGGTGCAAAACTCTTCAAAAAATCATTCAAAAACAATCAGACTCCAAATTCAAAGGAACAAATACTCTTGAGACATCTTCTTAGTTTACTTTCGATAAAATATAGCTAATTAAAAACCTAGACCCATGTCAGTTATTTGCAAGCATATATATCTTGAATGCATTCTACAATATAAAAAACTAATATGTGTTCAAGAACATGAAAGACATGTAAAGCAATAGTAAAAATACATTTTTGTACAAGATTGTCACTCTACTATAATGCTGTAAAGAATTAACATGGTGAATGTATTTAATCACACATTTTCTGCTGCCATCTACCTATCTATAAAATTACTATTTGCATTCAGCACGTTAAGAATTATATCCTTTGTTACTGAACACAATAAAATAAGATTAAATAAAGTCAGCCTTCTGAAGGAATATCGTCTGTGTAAGCTCCGTTACTCCCCTCGCTCACAAAAAAGTATTAAGATTCTTTATCATAGTGACCTTTCCCCATCACTATACTCTGTTCAACAAACGCTGAAGTACAAGACTCGTTTCCTCTTCTGTACAATCTTTACTGAGAGTGGGTCAACTTCCTGTATGCGGGTACTCAAAAGTTCGGTTCGGGAATATAATTCCCGTCATGATCTAGGCTTTTGGGAAATTCGTTACTGATCTTGGGAAGTCCCAAATCGGTGATTACCGAAAGCTCGCGATTTCTCGTAAAGCATGGGATTGCCGAGAGGTCAGGAAGACGTGAGAAGCTCGAATGTCTAGGACGTCAAAAATTGAAACAAATTTTTAAATACATACTCCAATCCTTTTACAATATGTGTGTAAAATAAAACGAGGATCATTCTTTCAGTTCGGGTAAAAATCAAATTGTTACTTTAGTCGCCATTCCCATCACATGTTGGTAATGGCGATCACAATACAAGCTTAATCAACACACACAATTCCATAGGCCGTCCATGTTTTTCTGGTGCAATTGTGCCACCGAAACACTGAGAAACGTCAACGGAATGTCTTATTGACGTTTTTTCAAACACATGTCATAGATATATCCACGTGGTGAGTCCACATCGGTACAGTCAGCATGTGTCCACAATCCACAAAGGGTACATCTATACCAAAGTTCGTTGTCACACCCAAATTCCTCACATATAATACACAGTTCATTTTGATGATAAACTGGTAGATCGTCATCACTGTTGTCGTCGCAGATGTTAGCATCCCCTAAGCCATCCTCCTCTGATGATGATTCGGATTCCTCCATTCTTCATCGTTTCACGTGTGCAGTGTCTCGCTTACCATTGTTGTTTTCCTGCTTTTAAAGCCTGCATCTGTTTTCTTTCTTCCAAGAGCGTCTTTCTAGGAGTAGATGTTAATATTTCGGAATGTTGTTTTCTGCCAGTTCATGTTTGCTTCGGTAGTGCACCTGAACTTGATGTTAAAGGAATTGGGGAGATTAAGGGGAAGGGTATACCTCTTGATCTTTAGGCTAGCAATCATCTTCTGATGGCGAAGCAGGTGGTGGTGTTGATACTTCCTTTTGGTTTCGTTCGCTTTCACGTGTACTCAAGTTGCTGTCGACGGCATGAAATCTGGTGTAACGTTCAGCTTGTGTGATAGCTGCTTCTTGATTTGAATGTTTGGCCATAGTTGATGTTGTGACTGTTTCTTGATTGAAATTGTAGCTTCAAATAAAGATGTGGTTTCTTGGTCTTGACAGGAGGACACTGGCTCTCTTACTACAAAAGAACACGGTGTATGAGATTCCTCATTTTCTGCGTTACGTTGAGTCAGATTCGATGCTTGGTTTTCGTTGACATTAGAACTAGCGAATTCATGTACGTCTTGCTGATCGTCTTCGGAAGAATGGAATTGAAATCTTAATCTGTGAAGATAGTGGGATCGAACGGACAAATCCCGGTCACTTTCAACCCAGATATGCCTTTGGCTACATTCGAACTTTACCATAGGCCCTACACAACAGCCGCGGAAAAGCTTCAAGCTCAATGCGTTGACCCTTGTGTCTCTTAATTTCTGAATCACACTCTTGACTGTAGGCATTCTTCAAAGGACTGAAAACATGGCGTCCAGAGGCTGTAGTCAGTGAGACGTATGTGGTGGAATAGAAACCAGAACAATATGATTTTCTTTACAAAAGTTGTATACCCCAAGCGAAGTATGTGTAAAGTGGTTGTCTAGTATGAGCAGACAAAGATGATCAACTGTTGGACGGGCATAACTCACGAAGTGTCTCAACCAAGAGACAAAACATTCCGGAGAAGACCACCCATGTGGAGTAGATGAGAACAAAGTACCTGGCGGTCCCCCTTGTTTCAATGCATGAGTGACACTTACACGTGGATAAATAACCATGGAATCATACCCGTCTCGTCCACATTGTATATACGATGTATATAAACTGATACTATGACATAACGTTGTCAAGATTAGTATAAAAACGTGACAGTTCTCTTCTATTGAAACCTCGAATTCTAGCTAAGCTGATAGCTTCTGGTTTCCTAACCGACGCACTTGGATTACGTTTGAGAAACCCTTGAAGTCAGAAGCGTCTTCCATTTTAGATTCTACCGAGAAATTGTGTTTTATCTTGTTTTTTCGGCATATTCAAATGCTGCTCGTTTTAGTGCATTAGGCGTCAAACCATAAAACATATTGGACATCGTCTTTAGGTGATCTCCCATTGCTTTTTCTTGTGCCGGAGTAACAACAGCACTTGTATCTAATTTGGGAGACCCCATGTTGTTGCTTGCAGCCCTATCATGAAGAGTTGTACCAGTATATGGAACGTTGAACTGCTTGGCTGCTCCTCTCATGGACTTCCCTTCTTTTATGACTTGCATCGCTGCCTGAAGGTCATCTGGGCTCCACTTCGCCTTATCAGTTTTTCCTTTATAGATTCCAACCATCTGCAATGACAAAAGAAAGAAAGGGTTCTAAATATAGAGCAACAACAGGAAAACTTAATGCTACAATCACACGAAGTTAGTTTGTCAAATTATTGTATATTCATTTTAAATAGATTATGTCTAATCTTATGTCTATCTTATCTTATGTCTATCTTAGGTCTAATCTTATTTATAATTTTCGGCTGGAGACGTCTTCCAAAAGTTTATTGGGAATGGCGATCACCATGATGGTCAACCGATCGCTTTGATCGGCATTCCCAACATTGCACCATTTTAAAAATTGAGCTGGTTATACTGTAAAATGTAGTTCATTTGAAATATAACTATGTGCCATGCATTAGACATAAATATAACGTCTTATGAAACTTAGTAACTTCAAGATCTTACTACTTAAAATTGTACTTACCAGGTGTGTAAATATGAAACCGGAATGTTTGCATAGACGGCGCTAGCTGTCACTGTGGTTACCGTAAAACTGCATCCTTGGCGCCACTTGCTTGTTTTGACTGCTGAGAACGATTTCCAACTCACAACCAGACAAGTTTCATGTCATAGTGTAGTGTTTAAAAGCGTTGAACATGGCGTAATTTATACCTACAAACTACGATGTGCGGACAGCATTGATTTTTTGTTACCATTTGAAGAAAACTGCTGCAGATTCGCATCGCATGCTTTTCGAAGCTTACGGTGATTAAGCTCTTGGTAAGTCACAGTGCTATGCGTGGTTTACAAAATTTATAAGTGGCGATTTTGACGTGAGAAACGAAGAACGTGGAAGGCCACCGAAAAAGTTTGCAGACAGCGAATTACAAGCTTTGTTGGAAGAGGATGACGCTCAAACGCAACAACAATTCGCAGATCAATAAAATGTGACACGAGAAGCAGTTTCCATATGTTTAAAAGCCATGGGAAAGATTCAGAAAGTGGGAAAATGGGTTCCATATGCATTGACTGAACGACAGCAGGAAAACCGAAAAACCACTTGCGAAATTCTGCTCGCCAGGTGCATAATTAAATCATTTCTCCATCGAATTGTGACTGGTGACGAAAAGTGGATCTATTTGGAGTATCCTAAGCGTAAAATATCATGGGCAATTCCAGGAGAACCGGCGACATCGACTGCAAGACCAAATCGCTATGGGCGGAAGACAAAGCTTTGTGTTTGGTGGAATCAGAAAGGAGTGATCTATTATGAACTGCTGAAACCTAGCGAAACCGTTAATACCCAACGTTACAGACAACAAATGATCGATTTGCATCAATCGTTGCGTGAAAAACGACCAGAATATGACCAAAGACCACCTAAAGTGATTGTACTTCACGATAATGTCCCCTCCCACACAGCAAAACCGGTCAACTAAACGATTGCGACGTTTGGCTGGGAAATGCTTCCGTATGCGGTTTACTCACAATACTTGGCGCCTTCCGATTTTCACTTATTTGCATCCATGGGACGCGCACTTGCTGACCAGCGCTTCAGATCTTACGAAAATGGCATGATGACTGGTTAGCAGCACAAGAGGGACAGTTATTTTTTTTATCTGGTATCCACACATTGCCGGAACGATGGCAGAAATGTATCGCTAGCGATGGCCAATACTTCGAATAAAATAGTTCTTAGCATTGTTATCAAATCACTGTATCTTTTCTGTGCATACATTCCGGTTTCATATTTACGCACCTGATACCGTGGGTTGAAATATGCAAATTCTTATAAGAAAATGGGCAAAAACAAGTTTCAGCACGCTGTAGACTTCAGTCTCCTCTCACAACTTCCTCGACAATACACAAGAAACCTTGCTACAAGAGGCAGATGGCAGCACTACTTTGGCTTCTCCTCAGATCACAGAAGAGGGCAAAATGGGCTGATCGTCATTCCCTTCATCACCCCTACTGTACCAAATAGTTAATAATTTTGGTACAGTATGCTTCGGTTGGTAGATAACGCCAGATTGACTTTTCTTCGGGTATGTGTTCCACACTTATGCTCTTAAAAATACTTATGATGTTCCTTAGTTTACCTGAATTGCAACGATAGCAGGAGTCCTTACGAAGAAAAAATAACTGCCACAGGAATCCGAGAGTAAGAAAGAAAACATACATATAGTACGTTTTACTCAGCATATAAGAAAATCCACTGATTGAGGAAGCACCAGAAGGGCTATTATTAATGAGCAGGAATATATTATAAGAAAAACTATCTTTCATGAAAACGTAAGATTAAGGTATATTTAACGATATAGCTAGAGTGACATACCCGTCCGAGATACCATATAATGTTTGCTGAACCATAGCAAGTAAACATAATCTTATTCATCGCAACACATAAATATATATCTTATTATTAGTCCTTTTTCATAAGAACATCAGATATATTCTCATTAGTTAATAGGTATTCGATAAATACCATTTGTTTAAAAGTAATCTTAAAAAATATAATGGACGTTTAAAGAGCAAGCGAGACATCTATATTCCTCAAGCGCAAATAATTAGTATTAAAATGTAACTGTGAACCACACGGTTATAATTTTTATTCTTTAATACTATATTAAGTGGTTTGAGAAGACAATAATAGTTTTGTAGTTATTCCTATATATATCCTCATTATCAAATCTCTAAATGTCTATTATAATTTGTAGTACTTTCCAAATACGTGAACTTACATTATGTGTTCAACTCGTTTCTCAAAATTTTGATTCTGTTATTTGTGTATGTTTTTTTAACGACATTTTTTTATGTCTTCTAATATGTGTGACATTCATGTTATGTTTAATTCTTTGACAGAAGGATCATTCCGCGTGCAATACTTAATATAGTGATTATATAATTTTGTTATATATTGATATTATGTATCCATTAATGTAAGAAATACACCAAATTGCGTTCAGATTGTTTAAATCAACCGTTGTTTCTGCGTGGTTTTATACTGGTATTTTACTGGAAGATCAAAGTAATAAATTTGCATAATCAAATCTCTCAATGACAATTATGAATCACCTTATATAGTTTTCTGATCACGTAATTTGACTATTCGTTCTCACTCAAATAGTCAAACATCATGTTTATTCCTTCTATTCATATTTAAAGAAGTATAAATGCATTATAAAAACTGTTGGAATCATTACTTGTATTAAAATTCATACACATTTATAGGCGATCCACGTTTGTTAATAAAATGGCAATTTCGGATTTCTGGAGAGGAATACGTTTTTAAAGGTAGCAAAAAAAAAATGGAAACGAAATGATAGAAGGATTTGAAAGTAGGTTGTTTCCATACTCACATCGGTTATGAGTAGAGTAGCCCCAGAACTGAAGATAACTCAGGCCTATCACTCGTGTGCTGTTTCTCAGCAACTCAAGCACATTTTATTCAGAAGTGGCTTGTTCATGTAGGAATTAAGGATCTTCTTACCGTCAAAAGAAATATAATTAATAATAATTTTTGTTTTGCACATGAAAAAAAAAAATATGGTAGCATAAAATTTAGTTTAGTTAAATAAATGCACAAATGGCAACTCTGAATCGAGAAAACTACTTCATATCTTCCATATGGGTGAAGAAGATATCACGATATAGTGAATTTGTAGTGCTTAAAGCCCCGACACTTTGTAAGACCTCGAGTCACTACTGCTTTTATGTGCCCTTCATTAATACACTGAGCATCTTTATAACTTTATCTTTCATGTATTATCCCAAGTAAAGTGTAAAGTGATTTTATTTGTATTAATGCTATACCCAAAATAGTAATTATGAACCTGACTAAAGCTTAAATCAAGCTTGATTTGTGCATTGTGACGGCTTGATTTCAAGGTTGATTCAAACAATTAAGTTTGCAAGAATCAAGGTTGAAATAACCTTGATCTCGCTCGAATGTCAATCATTTTTTAAACACTCGTACTTGATGTATCACGATTGTTTTGGCGCCAAACATTATCAACTTGCCATATCAAAGTTAATTCAGGGCTGTTGAACGCTTATAGTGATCATGCTGGTTACAGTGTGGTTGTTTCAAGCTTATGTAATGCTTGTATCAAATTTGTTTCAAATACTACAATTGACATATTAAGATCATTTGATGCTTGTCACTAACAAGCTATTATATCGAGTTTAATTCCAGCACTTAAACTATTTTTTTTACAAACATTTTCAAGACTACAGTAAAAGTGACGTCAGAAAGGAAAACAATTTTAGACATGAAACCATAAAATATTCAATGAAATCAATCCCTTTAAATTAAGATTCAACATAATTGAGTATAGAATATGCTTAGCTTACTTCTAATTGCTTTATTTAAATGTCTACATCGAATCGCAGATCATACTTTCAGTATGAAGCAAAACTAAATCCATGGTTTACTTTACGTACCATAGTACGGTACTTTAATAATGAGCATGGACTGCCAACAAGTTCCTCTATGACAAACTAAACTCGATATCTTCCAACAAAACACCGATAAATTAAAAATATCATATCACAAAACACTACAATCCCTGTTAACTCACGATCACATTACAATATAGCTAGTCTTCTTTCTTGTCTCATTACATAATGGGGCTTCACCGCACTGAGACGACAGCCGATATATAAGGAAAACCATCAAGTAGATTATAAGTTTAGCAAGCTTTCTGGCATGACCGGTTGTTCCAAAAAGCTCGAATCAATCTGAAATCAAGGCAAGCAGTTGATATAAGAATGTAGCAACAACTTTGTTTCATGCTTAAATCAAGCTTGTTAAACAGCATTAAGTTTGACAAACCCATACCTATCAGTTGTCTGACAAGCTTGTTTCAAGTCAGTATGCTATCTGGGTAATGATTGCCATACTATTTTGGGGGAAATTTAAGGAAAATACTCTTATAGTGCACAAACCTTACGCACGCATTTTTGTGTGAACACAATTCTTTACCCTTCATTAAATGACTAAGATTTTTGGATGATACTACAAAATATATCTGTAGTTTTTATTTTAACTGTGTCCTAAAGTATCCTTGATTATATGTCTATGTTTAGAGCACCAAGGAGGAAGAGGGAACAAGATATTGACTAATTATATTGATAGTTTTTTCTTCAAAGCTTCCCGCTTGACTGTGATGAAGGTATTGGTACTTTGTGTCGTGTCCGCGAGGTTTGGTGTAAGCAAGATTTTTTTAGAAGTATTTGGAGTGGAAGGAGAGCCCACATGGAAGCACTACGGCACAGCACTCTTGAGTTAGCAACACTTTTGCGTAAACAGAACTTTTGCGTTTGCCCACCGCTAACCGCATCGTTCGGTGTGCATTCTGCCCTGGTGCGTTTATATACATTCTAGATTTTAGTGGTTTCTTTTAAAATTATAAATCCCAACTTTTATTAAATTTCCTTTTATGTATTTTCATTAAAAAAAACTAAAATACTTTAATTTTCATTATAAAAAAATATTTAAAAAAAACGACTCCAGTGTTCGAACCCGGGACCTTCGGAGCTTCCCGATACGTTAGCCACAAGGCTAAACTCGAGCTGCCGGATTGAGAGCTTCTCGGGGTTACTTTTAGTTCAAGCTACGTGAGAGTAGGCTACTCGAACCTGAAGTGTTTCCACATGAGTTCTATTCATAACAGAATCCACTTCAAATAGTTCTGAAATAAAGTGCACGGTCTAAGCCTTTATAATCCAAGACCCGCTAGGTGGTCGTTCAACAAATTATCGAAGATATTACACAACCCTGTTAAATAGCTTAGTTTTTATCCTTCTTTTCCGAAGGTAACAAAAGAAGTGGTTATTTGTAATGGTCACAGGTCCTTAGGTCCTGCATACTATATATCTATAAGATCAATATAATTTGCCCTTTGAAAAAATGAGACAGAATAGGTATTGTCCTCAACTTGATAATGAGATATTTACGAATATATCAAAGTTTGTACGCGTTGTAATAAAGATTTCAGGAGCACGAATTGGTCTATAATATGAACTCTGAGCGAGCCTAAACGTAAAATATTGAAGAATGCGTAATTTAAAATACCGGTACATTAAAGAAGCATTTCAGTGACAATTTACATATACATGTGGGTATCTGAATGATGAGAATGGTGAAAATCTGATAGGTTATGTATAATTGACGGACGTTTTCACCAAACGCGGTATATATATATATATATATCATATTCATCCGTTTTCTATCCACTGCTGGATGAAGACCTCCCCCTTTTCTTTCCACATATCTCGATCTGCTGCTATTCTCATCCATGTAGCTCCTTAAAAGGGCTTGATTTCATCTACCCATCTTACATTTGGACGTCGTCTCGGTCGTTTCTTTTCTCTAGGAATCCAATGGAGTACATTTGTCGTCCACCTTCCATCTGTTCGTCTAGCTATGTGACCGGCCTATCTCCACTTCATCTTCTTCGCAGTCTTGATTACATGCTCTACCTCTGTTTGTGCTCAAATCAATACATTTGTCTTCCTGTCCCTCCTGGTTATTCCTAGCATGCACCTCTCCATTGCTCTTTGTGTGACTCTCAATCTTTGAGTCGTTTGCGCATTCAATGTCCAAGTTTCGCAGCCGTACATCATCACGGATAAGACACATTGATTATAAATTTTACGCTTCATACAAATTGGTAGTTTGGTTTGAAAATAAAGTGTAGTCTTCCAAACGAACTCCACTCCATTTTACATCTTCTATTTATTTCAACAGTCAACTTAGCATTCGATGTTTGGAGCTGGTCTAGGTAAACATACTTATCAACTATGCCTATTGTCTCTCCGTTAATCTTTATTTCCTTCTTTGCAGCATGTTGATTATACATTACTTTTGTTTTACATAAGTTCCTTTTAAGGCCTATTTTTGAACTCTCTTTACTCAGTTCTTCCATTCTGGTTTGTAGTTCTTCTGCTCTTGAAGCAAACAGGACTATATCATCAGCGAACCGTAGGTGATGAAGATATTTGCTATTAATTTTAATTCCAACTTCATCCCAGTTTAAATTCTGGAACACTCTCTCCAGGACTGCAGAAAACAGTTTTGGGGAAATTGAATCTCCTTGCCTTACCCCTTTTCCAACTTTAAATTTTTCACTGTCTTGATGCAGTCTAATGACAGAAGTGGCAGTCGAGTAAATGTTTCGCAGTAACTTGATGTATCCACTTTCGATGCGTTGATGTTCAAGTGATTTAAATACTGCTGCCAAGGAGACCGAATCGAAAGCTTTTTCAAAATCTATGAGTCCCAAACATAGTGGAAGTTCATAATCATTAGTCCTTTCCATAACTTCATTCAATGTTTGTATGTGGTCCATTGAGCTAAATCCACGACGAAATCCGACTTGTTCCCTTCCCTGGTTAAAATCCAAGTCCCGTTCAATACGATTCAAAATATCCTTGGTGAACATTTTGTATAGAACTGACAGTAAACTAATTGGTCTGTAGTTTTCTACGCGTTGTTTGTCAACTTTCTTGTACAACAAAATGATAACAGCGTTGTTCCAACTTGAAGGTATTTCTTTCTTCCTCAGGCACATCGAAAATAATTTAGCAAGTTTCTCTTTCATCTTTTCACCTCCCCATTTAAACATATCTCCACCTTCTCCTGGCGATTTTCCCTTCTTCATCCCTCGAAGAATTTTATCCACTTCTGTCATTACCTGTGGGACTTCTATATCATTCTCTTCTTAGTATTCATTTCCTAGTTCGTCCTCGGAGTAGTACAATTCTCTGTAGAAATTTTTAAATATATTTATAATTTCTTCTTATTTCTGGTTACGGTCCCGTCTGGTCTCTTAACTGCAATTATTTGCTTTTTCCCTATCATGAGCTGTTGTTTAGCTTTCTTCAGGCTATTGTTTTCCTCGATTGTATTTCTAACAAGATTTTCGTTATATCTTTGTACATCCTCTCTTATTTTCTTCCTTACAGTTATTTAGTTCTATGTACTCAATCCTTTTTATACAATTTTCCTTTTCTTTCATTTCCCTTCTTTTCTACATCAAGAGTTTAGTTTCTTCTGAGGTCTTGCTCTCTTTCTTCTTTTCGGTGTCAGCTATTTCCTTGGCTGTTTCTCTTATTATCTCAGACAGTATTTTATTTCTGCTATCAATAACTTCATCCTCTAACTCTTCCAAGGCGCTGAATCTGTTGCTTAGTTCTATCTTGAATGTCTATCTGTGTTTTCCTAGATTTTCCAGATCTGAAACTAGCAGTTCTCTTATAAGCCTCTTTCTCTCAAGTCTAGTATTTAGTTTCACCATTCCTTGATCACTCAAGACTTTGAAACTTTTCAGAACAGACATGTTTTGCAGAATTTTCCTGTTATTCAATAGAACGTAGTCTATTTCGTTTTTATTCCCATTTGGGCCTTTCCATGTCCACTTCCTCTGCGGCGGTTTCTTAAAAAATGTATTGAAAATGGACAGTCTGTTGGCTACTGAGAATTCCATTAATTTCTCTCCTCTCTTGTTTCTTTTGCCAAATCCAAAGTTTCCCACTTTCGTGTCACTGTTCTGCTTGGTTCCTACTTTAGCATTGAAGTCTTCCATTACAATTTTGTAGTGTGATTTGCTACTATCCAAAGTCTTCTGTATCTCCTCGTATAGGTCTTTGACTTCCTCCTGCAGGTGTGACGTTTCTGGAGCATACAATTGTATAATTTCCATACTGTATCTCTTGTTTATCGTTATTACTACCCGTGAGATTCTATCTGAAATTCCTTCAATTTCTGTGATCCGTGTCTTCAGGTCCTTATTAATTATAAAGCCAACCCCTATTGGTTTTCCATTTTCTGTTCCTTTGAAGTAGAACGTGTGCCCTACAGGTAGTTCCAACTGTTCTTTATTTTTCCTCCACACTTCTGATAGTCCTATCATGTCCCACTTAATCCTCTTGAGTTCATTCTGCAATTCTTCTAATTTATCCTCTCCTGCAAGCGACTGACAGTTGAGAGTCGCCACGTATACACCCTCCATTCCAAAAGAAACCGAACGTTTTAAAAAAACAAAAACACAATGTACATTTTGGAACAAATCATTTTTATTAATCAATGTATTCCCCTTCTGCATCGATACACATATTTGCACGCTCCAACAAGTTGTCAAACGACTTCTCCATGTCCTTTATTGGAATGGTCTTTAGGACGGCGGTCGTCGCCTTCTCAATGGCTTCAATCGATGCGTGCCACTTTCCTTTCATCGCCAAATGCAGTTTCGGGAACAGATAGAAATCGCACGGAGCAAGATCTGGTGAATAGGGCGGATGATGCAAACGAATAATGTGATTTTTGACCAAAAATTCAGTTACAAGTCGCGAACGATGTGATGGTGCATTATCGTCCAAAAGAGTCCAACTGCCGATTTCTCGATATTCGGGCCGAATACGACGAATTCTTGCCAGCAAACGCTTCATGACGCCCAAGTAAAACTCTCCAGTGAAAAACAAATCAGCATCACCTTAACTTTTGACTTCACCAAGCGACTTTTTTTGAGTGGTCCTTCATCCGGCGCTCTCCATTCAGCACTTTGCCGCTTTGTTTCGGGCTCATATTCAAAACACCACGTCTCGTCACCAGTTACAATCGATTTCAAGAAGTTTAGATCCTGCCGAGCACTTTTAACAATGTCTTTGCAATGCGCAATTCGATCAACGTTTTGGTCTTCGGTGAGTTTGTGTGGTACAAACCGCGAATTAACCTTCTTAAGGCCCAAAACTTCGGTCAAAATGCGGTATGCGGTTGTTTGAGGAATGCCTAATTCCATTTCAATAACTTTCACCGACGCTTTTTTGTTATGTTTGATGAATTCACGCACTTTTTCGATGTTTTCTTCCGATAATCCGGTTCTGGGACGGCCTGATCTTTCGTCGTCATCCAGCGTCTCTCTACCCGATGTGAATCGCCTGAACCACTCGTAAACTTGCGTACGGGATAGACACTCATCACCATATGCATTTTGTAGCATTTGGTGCGTTTCAGTAAAAGGTTTACCCAGTTTAACACAAAACTCAATTGCAGCTCGTTGTTTGAAACTCATTTTCCGACCGATGTACACAACACACTGACAGTTGAAACGCAATAACTTTGTTGCCGTGCATCCAAATGTCATGACATTTATACCAGTTGTCAATGAGGGACTACGCCATCTACCGGTAAAATATTACAACAGATGGCACTAGTGGTACTATTTTGTTTCAAAAGTTCGGTTTCTTTCGGAATGGAGGGTGTAGGTCCGTTCGAGTTGCCGTGTCAGTATCCTGGCAGTCTACAGTGCAAACCTGGGCATTTTGACCCTCTGACTTCCTGCAGGACTGACCGCTGCCGTTACCAGCTGCATTCCGTCCTAACTGCAATGGGGTCCTCAGAGGCTGTTTCCTTACTTGTACCATCAAGTGTAAAGAAAGGAGGGGTGCAGAAATTTTACTCACCACGCTGTCAGCTAATGCGGGTTGGTGAGCAGCCCATTCACGTTCTTTCGCCAAGCAGTTGCTTGGGTACTAACAGGCCCCACGACGTGAACGTATGGATTGGACATTAGTTTCTACCCCTGTCGGTTCCCTTAAGCCTTAGCAAGAGGAATTAAGGGGTCTCCTCCCAGTTAGTGGCAGAAGCCTTTTGCAGCGACAGTCCCGGTTTCCCGGCCACATATATATATATATATATATATATATATATATATATATATATA
>JAGDQP010000349.1:128676-142213 GCA_022664845.1 Lepisma saccharinum
ACTACTACTACTACTACTACTACTACTACTACTACTACTACTACTACCACCTGGTGCGTAAATATGAAACCGGAGTTTATGCACAGAAAAGACACAGTGATTGGATGACAATCCTAAAACTATTTTATTCGAAGTATTGGCCATCGCTAGCGATACATTTCTGCCATCGTTCCGGCAATGTGTAGATGCCAGACCAAAAAAACTGTGCCTCTTGTGCTGCAAACTAGTCATCAAGCCATTTTCGTAAGATGTGAAGCGCTGGTCAGCATGTGCGTGTCCCATGGATGCAAATAAGTGAAAATCGGAAGGCACCGAGTCTGATGAGTAAACCGCATGCGGAAGGATTTCCCAGCCAAACGTCGCAATCGTTTCCTTGACCGGTTTTGCTGTGAGGGAGGGTACATTATCGTAAAGCACAATCACTTTAGGTGGTCTTTGGTCATATTCTGGTCGTTTCTCACGCAAAGCTTGATGCAAATCGATCATTTGTTGTCGGTAGCGCTGGGTATTAACGGTTTCGCCGGGTTTCAGCAGTTCATAATAGATCACTCCCTTCTGATTCCACCAAACACAAAGCATTGTCTTCCGTCCATAGCGATTTTGTCTTGCAGTCGATGTCACCGGTTCTCCTGGATCTACCCATGATCTTTTACGCTTAGGATTCTCTAAATAGATCCACTTTTCGTCACCAGTCACAATTCGATAGAGAAATGATTTCCTTTTATACCTGGCGAGCAGAATTTTGCAAGTGGTTTCTCGGTTTACCTGCTGTCGTTCAGTCAATGTATGTGGAACCCATTTTCCCACCTTCTGAATCTTGCCCATGGCTTCTAAACGTATGGAAACTGCTTCCCGTGTCACATTTAATTGATCCGCGAGTTGTTGTTGCGTTTGAGCTTGCAATTCGCTGTCTGCAAACTATTTAGGTGGTCTTCCACGTTCTTCGTTTCTCATGTCAAAATCGCCACTTTTTTAACCACCCATAGCACTGTGACTTACCAAGAGCATGATCACCGTAAGCTACGACAAGTATGTGATGCGATTCTTCAGCAGTTTTCTTCAAATGGTGACAAAAAATCAATGCTGTCCGCACATCGTAGTTTGTAGGTACAAATTGCGCCATGTTCAACGCTATTAAACACTACATTATGACATGAAACTTGTCTGTTTGTGAGTTGCAAATCGTTATCAGCAGTCAAAACAAGCAAGTGGCGCCAAGGATGCAGTTTTACGGTAACCACAGTGACAGCTAACGCTGTCTATGCACAAATTCCGGTTTCATATTTACACACCTGGTACTACTACTACAATTAATAATAATAAACTATTATTTTCCTACTTATGCTACTACGACTATAGCAAAATAATACTACAATGCTTTTATTTAAATTTAAAAATTATAATCAATTTATTTATTTGTGATTCCATTCTTGTTAGCGTCGCCATTGGAATTAAGAGGTAAGACATGATACGCTCACGGATTCTTGTACAAGTTTTGTTAGAAAAATTGTAAAGATAATTTACCAAACTATATGTATCGAAGAGGTGCATTTTTTTCGATTTTAGAATGCAGGTGTTTATCGGCTAAGCCAATCACAATTCTGTAGTGAATAAGCATACAGTTTTGGGAAAGAATACAAAAGGTAGCAACACTTTTATTGTAGGTATACTCACGGCATTTGAGGCGACTTATTATGTTGACCAGCTAGAGCAACAGATCACTCTATAATCTGTTTCCCTATATTGATCCGAATTCAATGACGTTCAACACTAGAAAAACAGAGCTGGGTATTTCATTAATGTAAATGAGTAAAGGAACTCATGTTCTTAGCTTTTACGCCCTTTATTCAATTGCCATCTTAATGTCATGACGTCACATTCAAGCTATATAGAGACCAGAAATTTTGCACCAAAGCACTATAACGTATACATTGAAGAGCCTTCACTACCACAAAGTATTTAGATTGCCCAGGCCTGCTAGAAGAAAAGATTACACGATTAATCTGTTTAATTTTGTTGAACAAATTAGAGTGTGCTCCTATCGCGCATCATGAAGAAGCATTATGAAACCTGACGCATCCCGTTCGGGCGTCATATATAACACAGCTGAAGATTTTATGTAGAAAGATCTGAGAGGTGAGGCTTCTAGTCTCATGGATTTGCAAACGTTGCGTAGCAAAAAGCACACGCGCTGAGCAAACGATTCCTGTGACGGTGATGCGACAAGTTGATGGCCTTTTCGTATCACTGATTGATCCTTTTGGTTGATGTCGAGACTAGTTGTATGATCGAATCGACTAGTTGTATGCTCGATCAACTCTAGACTTGTGGTTCAAGCTACTGAATTACTATGGAGTATATGGTAAATAGTATCCGGTCTATATGCGTCTTGTCCGTGGTGCAGCATAATTAATCGATACTTGGTATAATTTCAACTGATTTTGTTATTAGTTCGTATAGCCAGGAGAATATCCACAAGATGCCCAGAATACTTACAATATTCATCGATATGGACATGATATGTATGTCCAATGGATATCCACTGGACGTCCACGTGTCCACAGAATATTCATTAAAAACACGCGGACATCCTGTTGAGCTCCACTGGAAGTCCATACCATGTCTACTGGATATCCACAGGAAATCCACTGGATATGACTGTTAATATTCATTCACATGGACAACAGATGTACGTCGAATTTAATATTTACATTTCATATTTTTCTATACTTTTACGGCTACTGTCGTGGAAGGAACTGTGTGTGAGGCAGTCATTGTGAATATCGAAATGTGACATTGATTAAGGGCTACCAAATTTACCCCATTCTACGGTCTTCCTTTTGTGTTACAGCTACAAGGTCTTATTCTTCTTGTTTCTAAAGTAGAGACATCCATATAGGCTTGAATACGACACAGGGTTGGCTAATTGATTCTTATGTCAGTGATAAGAAAACGAAAAATCAAATAGAGTAGCCTGTCATTACCCCCGAAGGAAATCTTTCTTGAACGCCCATTATGTATTCCACTGACTGTACATCTGGGCATGTGGACACCCACTGACCCACTGGGCGTTAACCATATTCGCTTTAGAGCCATACATTTTGTGGACGCTTGTATGTCCATAGCCATAAAATGGACGTTTTACTAGTACATGATATGAACGTCAAATTGACGCCTTGTCCTGTTCGAGCTGTTTGGCTGAATTAGAGTTACAATTTCCTAACTAAAGGCAATATCAGTGTAACACGAAACCTATTTTAATGCGAATAATGTAACTCTACCTTTCAGCGAATGAGCACAATCTATTCTTTTTTCTTTTGAAATAAAAAATCATTTTAAAGATTTTCCTAGCATACTTTATGTAATCTGATTATTCTCCTCGAAAGAAAAGACATTCTAAGACATCTGTCAATTTTCACAAATGCTATCTCTATTTTTAGCCCTGTTTCAGATCTCCATCCCGCATTTTATTCAGAGAGTTCTTTCTTTTTCAGTTCTTCCTCTGTTCCTTTACATTCATTCACTTCAGCCAGTTATCTTTTTTTCTCTTCGCCTTTTTCTATTACTCAATCGAATAATATTAGATTTCACATAGGATTCTTCTTGAATTTCTTGGTAACAAAAGAAAATAAAAATGGAGCAAACGGGAGAGAAACAGAGATGGAGAGGGGGAGGAGGCACGAAAGATTCGTCGGATTTTTTTAAAATTTAAAATATGTCATAATAGAAATCAGAGCTTAATGCCCAAATAATTCGTTTGGTTTTTTACGTGCTCAACTTGCAAAAGCTTGTGATTTTAAAATGAAATTCAGTTTTCTTCGTTGTTATTTCAGACTTATCTTTTATTACCTCGCCTGCAAATTTGCATTATTTCTGCTCAGTACTTATTTCATACTATTTTGTTCCTATTAAATTATTTTCTGAACTATATTTTCCCATTTCGATTAAATATTTAGTATTTCTGACACCATATGTTAGATAATATTTTGTACCTGTTCCAATTTTTTTTTTTTTTTTTTATTTCAACCTAATATTTTGTGTTCCTGTTAAGTTTCGATCATGTTGTAACAGGCCTTCATTCACGTCCCTGATGTCGAACGAGTTCCATTATTGATCTATTTAAATGGTTATTTAAAGTGATTCTAAAAGGGAAGAATGTGTTTTGGAAACATATATCATGAAATCAACTATAATGATAGCAAGGAAAGTAACTATCACATATTCTGTCATTATATTTAAATGCGTAGTTCAAAGTTGGTCACTTTAAAAATCATCAGAGGGTACTCCCGTGATCTTGCTGCCATGGGATTCACGTCGTCACCACGACCAAGACAGTGTACGCCGATGGTCGTACCTCTTAGTTTAAGAGAAAACACACTCATATATTCTGTCCCAGTTTATATTTACATTCGCAATTAAATGTAGTTGCCATGGAAACTGTAAGAAGTAAGCCAGTGTTTTGTTGTCCAATTTATGTTGTCAACGAGACTAATAGTGGGTAGCCTAGATCAGTTCGACCTTTAGGTTGCAAAGTTATCAATTTCACATGCTTTTCACATGTATTTAAATGGGACATTGAAAGTTGGTTACCATGGAAATTATAAGGGATATCCCCGTGATCTTGCTGTCATTCTACTTCTAGATCAGCTTAGAATTGAAGTGAATATAGTCAATATAATTTTATGTTCTGTTTTGTATTACATTTATGTTGTGCCTTGGTATATGTTTTCTACTTTTTACTTCATTCAATATTGTGTGTTCCTATTTAGACCTTTTATTTCATGGCACATTTTGAACTTCACATTACATTGTGGGGTTCTGAAGAGCATAAGCTTTAACTCTCTCTATTTCATTACAGTTTCTGTTTCTACCTTCATCTTTTATGTTCCTGTTCATCTTTTATCAGCTTCATTTAAAATCTGATTTTGCTTCGCCATTTCATGCCTTTCTATTTAGTTTTAAACTGTTTTTACTTTAGTTTGCCTTTCTGTCTAGCTTTGTTACTTACATTTCATAAGACTTCATCATTGTTCTTTGTGTTTCTGTTCAGCTTCATTTGCTTTTTTACCATCTGTTTTTTTTTCACCAATTGTAATATTTTTACCTATCTGTTTAGCTCTGTTCAACTGCATTTTGAATGTTTTGCCTTTCTCTTTAGCTTCATTCATCTAAATTTCAAATGATTTTTACTTAATTTTACAATGAGTTTCGTTTCAACTTTATTTGTCTTAATCTTTTATCATTTTCACCTTACTATAAAATTAAGTTGTTCTTTCTCTAACTTTGTTAATCTTTATTTCAAGTCATTTTAAAAACCTTGTCCAACTCTCTCAGTTACTCTGATGTATTTAACATTCTAAAAACGGCTTTAACTTATGAATTATTTGCCCTTCTGGATTGAAATTTTCTTAACAGTTAGCTTTTATTGTTTAGTACCAGTTACAAATAAAAATTCGTTTTTTTTTTAGAAAAAAAAAAGAGTGGACATCCCTCTTTCTTTCCCTGTACTTCCATTTGTTCCTTCTGCTTACTATTGTCCGAATAACTCCCATCAATCGAATAATACTAATAAAGGGACTCCTTGGACCACGGTAGCTATCAATAGTTCTTCAAGGTCCAAGTTTGAAGGTCCATAAGCTAAAGCAAGAATACCGTCCTAAAATCTGGTGACTGGCGTTTGCATTTTAGTGGATCGTGTGTTCCCATAGCCCACAGCTACTAAGGAAATCAGTGTACTTGTGGTTTGTCTCCAGCTGAAAGCATGATTATAGTACCATTGTCCTTACCTCTTAGTTTCAATAACAAAAGACAGACTTTACGCCTTACCACGCGTGCGATTACTCTTCCGAGGGCTAGGTCCAGAGTTCAGACAGCGTCTTTGTAGGTACACATTCTAGCATTTGGTTTGTGAGAAACCTGAGTCAATAAGGATGGCACCAGGATTTTAATCTACTTGTGTCGGCAGTGCCTTTCTGATATTAGCATTTGTAAACCATTTGGCTGAAAGGGCTGAGTACATTTACATGCTGTTTTTACTTTTTTAGTAACAAATCAACGCATTTGTAGACCTGAATTGCTAAAACACCCCAAGTCCACTGGAGTATTCTTTCCAGGAGGAACAAAAACAGTCCAAGGATATGGGATGTTAATCTATTCAGCTGAAAGTATTTTGCATTAAAAAGGTACGAGTTGGATTTAGGATGTAATATTATGCAAATGGATACTTCTTGGAACATAGACGCCGACGAACAGAAAAATGAAACTACGAATAAAGTGGACTTAGGATGTTTATCAATTCAGATCTTCATTTGTGAAACACAGTTTTAGAAATCTTCCTCTTTATTTAGACTAAACGTTTAGGTCCATCCTTCTTACTAAGAAGCTATTATTATTTTTTTCTTTTGTGCATTCTGCCTATGAAAATGGTAACAATATTTAATATCGTTTTATTCCTTTTAACAATGTTTCTGTATGTGTCTGTGTTTGTTGCACAAACAATGTGTTAACGTAAAATTAGCATTCAGTTTCCTGTGCAATGCCGTGCTGAAAATCGTCAGCTACTATTTCCTGGTCATAAACACAAGTCATGCAGTACGAGATTAGATTTACTTATTGACACACAAAATACACATAATTTATGCAATTACATTAACACACGATTCAGAGAACATACAAGGAAGTAATGCATGGAATTAATTAGTTTGATTCCGCTACTGTATATACACTTGTATTTCTGCACGTTTATGAAGGATATAATTATTTAACCACTGCCAATTATCACAAAGAAGTGTAAATTTGTACATGTAAAGACAACGAATCCTCTCAAAATGTATTTTGAACAAAAGTTAATCTTTTTTTTTCGTTATATTATATATTTAGCCACGAAAACGTTTCTATAGAAACCAGGCAAAGAAAGATAGTTATTTCATGTGAAAGCAGAGACATTCTTACTTTCCTGGTTTAGCCACAGATAAAAAGCTTTAAAGATATTAATAGTTCTTTGTTCTTTTAATGAGAGCACGTAGTTGGACATGGAATTCCAGTTGTTAACAGAAGATAAATGTATGTTCTTTTGTCTTGCTCTTATCTTCAAAAACAAAACAAAAATATATGAAAAGGAACAAAATGAAAAAATAAGAGAGAGAGTACAAAAAGATTAGTGTTGTGGAATAGAAAAGAATCTGATTAACTTTTTTATCTTTGTGATATTGTGTTTTAGGTTTCAAAGTTCCTATAGTGCTATTTTCGAGAATTTAGTTTCTGACTGGTGGGGTGAGGGGGAACGAGGACTAGGACGTCAGCAGTGAGGAGAGTCGAGAGTTAAAACGTTGTCATTCTTCGTCTCCTGTCTCACTTTTGTGTGAGTTGGTATCTCTACATCTACAAGCTTCTACCCTCCCTGACAGTAAATAGAACGCTTTCAGGCACAACTTCACCCTTTGAGCCAGCTGAAGAAATAGAAGTTTGGCAACAATGTTTATGACTAACGCACATCTATGTCCTTTCCTTAGTGAGGAGTCTTTCTTGTCCTTCCCTTTCGTGTTTCTATCGGCGGAATATAGACGTACACTTTTTTAAATTACAAATATAATGTTATTGATATTATTTCAGGAAAGCAGCACAAAGTTTCGATAAAGCTCTCAAGTAAACAAGAGAAACAAACACAAATTAAGCTTACAGTATAAACCTTAGGGCTGGCCCGTACTGAAGTGTGTATAGGGAAAACTAGGGTAAATTCTTTAAATTGAGAAATCTATCCAAATTAAAGCTGTACAGTATGGTAGTTCTAGTCGCTAGATTAAAAAAACATCTGCATACGTCGAGATCACTGAATTCAAATCTGATATCAGTTTCTTTGTAACTGCTTTCATTGAGGCTCTAGACGGACAGACGGAGAAAGTGGAATTAAAAGAGATTCAGTATTTTTTTTTTACGATGGGTTGCACTATTAACTTTTCTAAAATACTTCCTTTAAAGAATTTGTTTCAGTTTAGATTGATTCTGAAGATAATTATCAGGGACGAATTTGTGTATAGACAGAGTAGTCAGCTGGCTGCCTACAGAAGCGAATTTTCGTGGTACTAACTTTTTATGTTATAAATCTGGCTTTTTTAAAAGGGAAATAAATTTTTCTTCTGTTCTTAAAATTTCGATTATCAAGACTTCCCGAGCTATTGTTTTTTTAATTGTTTGAATGCTACGAATTTTCAAATTGGTTGACCAGGTTTAGCGACTTTCAGAATATTGAGATGTAGCGTGTGTGTGTTTTAATTGCAATACTGTAATATATTATGGTTTCAATCTCATCCTCCAGTATCTGACCTCGGCTTTAACCTCTACTCACCCTCATGTTATAGATATTATCTGGCCCTTAGCCTCCACGCTCTCATCCTACAGTCGCCTTCATTATTCAGATCTGATGTGTCCGTCGCTACCCTCACCCACCAACATATTCGCAATCGTCTCCCCACTCACCCTTACCCACCATGGTGAAGGATCAAGACTAATTAATATATGGATATTCAGGATCTCATATGTGTAGGAGATAAACCAATTTAAGCCCACAGACATCTGGAGGTTACTCATATTCAGTTCTAAACTAGCAATAACTTCTATAGTGTTACAATCCCTCACGTATTTTCAAATCTACTATTTGTAGTTTTTGTTCCCAAGGAAAAGCCACACTCCTATTGTAAAGAAAAAATAGTATGCGGGTTACATAAGTCAGTAGGACCTGAAGAAATTTTACGGTAAACATAATGAAAAACGAGCAAGGAAGTGTTCTTGACAAGTGGCATCTTTTACTGTGAAAGGAAGGCAGTCACGCATTGTGTCCTTATTTACATGTTCCTATGCATTGGTAGCCTTTTAGCAATTGAAGAAGGAATCACCATACTACAAGTCGATTTTGCCCTAAAGTTCTCTTTCAATGTTACAATTTAGTATCACTTAACCGAGAGTACACTTACCAAAAAAGAATGCAAATACATTTTAGTGGCTTTTTCGGTTTGTTTAAACGTGTTTATACCATTAGAATAATAAACCATATTTCTGTAATTTTAATTACTTACCTTGAATTCATTTACTCAGTGCACAACTTCCACAAGACTAAGACGTGGCACACCATCTCTCAAGTTGTAACATAAAGTTTTTATTATATTCATGCCAGGATTATTTACTACTGCGGTTATGAAACCACACACAGATAGTAAAAATCATCTGTAATATTGAACCTAATTGAAATATTGAGATGCCATAAACGAATTATTGTTACCTGTTATCATTTATTACATTCTCGTTCATTTATCACTTTTACTTCAAATATTATCTGTGAATCCCTCATTTGTTAAAGTAGTTTCTTGTGTAGCCATCCCACTTTTCAGCAGTGTTCAAATCTTTGTAGAAGAAGTTTGATTTCTCAGACGAATGGAGGTTGCGTCAGCTCTACAGTTAATAGTGTTTTAAATATACATTTTCTTATTATTTAATTTTCCTTTGTTTTTTTTTTTTTTTTTTCAAATTTGTAAGCTTCGAGCTCATGTCTTTTCCTTTTTGCGTTGACTAATATGTTAAAGCCTCTTTCTGTGAAAAATCTTTCAATTTTGTTGGTCGAATTCTGTTACAACCTATATATTAGTATGAATATCTTTCCTCAGCTAACCTTCTGGTCGGGTTAAGAGTTCCTTCATTTGGAGACCTCGTTCAAATCAATGATCCTATTCGTAAGACGTCAAATTATCCCAAAGATCGAATTTCTAGCAGTTCTAATCCATATAAGCTCAGC
Organism: Lepisma saccharinum; assembly: GCA_022664845.1. Taxonomy (NCBI): domain Eukaryota; kingdom Metazoa; phylum Arthropoda; class Insecta; order Zygentoma; family Lepismatidae; genus Lepisma; species Lepisma saccharinum. The sequence goes on from JAGDQP010000349.1 coordinate 138,461, forward strand.
CCTGAGGGATGACGTACTTCAGCATGCACAACGTATGGTAAAAGTAATGCCTGTTGGAACTTCAATTTCAGATAACATCTCAAAAATCGTCTGATGCAATTGATGAGGAACTATTAGATTTTTTAAGCTAAATTGTGCCTTATTTATTCGAAGTTGGTAAATAGTATTAAACAAAAATATATAGCTAAGTTTGTGACTCACTATAGCAATGAAAATAATTATCGATATGTTTCTTATCTTTTCTTTTAAGTTACAGAGAGCACGTATTTATGATATACAAACTATTAAAACATTTTTGTTATGTTACTTTTATATCCATTAATTTTATTAATGTTTAATAGAAATAAGACATGAATCATACCGTATAATAAAACAAATATGTACATTTATAGGGAAAATACATCTTGCTTGTTTTATAATTATGATGACACATTTATCCTTTTCGATGCCCACGAAATTGAGCTGAGCGAGTAGTTATACGTATTTGACTGGAATCGGTTCAGTCTTACTTTTTGTCATGCACGTTATCCGTTTCTATTAAAGTACCGTTGTCATAGAAACCATATCACGCCTTGTTAATCTCAAATATTATAAAGTTTCTCGAGTATACCCACTACAATATGCAAAACTTTGTGGTCATGGATCGATAAACATCGGAGAAATTTCATTTCTTTAAAATGTACAAAGTGAACGCACTCGCTAAGCTCAAATTCCATGGTAGTGAAATTTCCTACACTTACTAGCAATCTACACCTACACACACCCCATATCTGTGCCCGTCTACACAACTATGAATTTCCACAAACTCTTCATCTTTTTCCATATTGAGTGCCTTCTTATTTTCTTCTATTTTTGCAGATGATACGGATGATGATAGCCTGTGTCATTGCATTCGCCCTGGCATGGCTTCCTTATAACATATTCCTTCTCCTTTGGCATTTTGTTGAGAGTGTCACTGATATGCCTCGCCTCATGCAAAACTTATATCTCATAACCCACTGGCTGGCCATGTCTCATTGTTGCTACAACCCTCTCATCTACTTTGGAATGAACGACAAATTTCGTCACGGATTCTATTTGGTGCTACCTTGCCTTCCCGTCAGGAACAGAACAACTCATCTCATGCAGGCTGTTCCCAGTAACAACGCATCTATATATGTTTCCAATCATATCGTTACATCATCACGGAAAAAGCGGAACCAGCCTCACCTGTCACCTGTGTACGTATCGTTCTGATCGTTTTATTTATCTTTCTTTCGATGGTTTTGTTTGTTTTCTCTGTTCTCCGTTTAAATCGTGTCATGCATGTGATTTTTTTTTTATTTACCAGAACGAAATTATGACAGGTTTCTGGGGATTGTGTCAGTGTAGGTGTCTAGATCTGTGTCGTCGTAATGACTTGTTTCATTTATATATATCGTATATTAGATTTCATAAATTAACCTTTTTTGTTGTTTGTCTATTTAGAGAGATACTTCTTTTATTCTAGATAGGAGAATTGGAATAACGTTAGATTTTACAATTCAGGAGAATCTCTCAGTAAAGGTAAAAATAATTGTTTTGAAAAATATTCTCTAGTTGGAATAGTCTCTGGTAGGGAGTATGACATTTTTAAATACCTGTGTACCAGGCCCGCAGTTTACTCTTAGTATATTTTCATACGCAAATTCAGTTTCCGGGAAAGTGTTAAATTCCAGTTTGAATTTGAATTATATTTATTTTTTATCTACATTGGTAAATTTTGGACAAGTCCGTCATGTCTGAGAGATGATGTTTCTCGGTTGTTATTCTTTCCAAGGACAGGGATGCAAAGATAGCTTGGACCATGGAACCTGACTAAATTTTTCAGTTTCGAGAAATTAAAGAGGTGCGCACACAGTCAACTGGCGAAGGTCTGCACTCAGGAGGCATGCGCAGGATCTAAGTTAGTTTGTATTGGTCACCCTGAAGGATGTTTGTCATGTTCCACTCAAACATTCAAGAATTGTGTTTTAAAATAATACGCTACGTCGCTACGTGTTACTTGAGTTATCTAATTAAATTATTGACCGAACTGATTTGGAATATAAGATATATTAAAGTCTAGAAAGAAACTATAGTATTCTCAATGAGTCTTAAAGCTTGATCTCATTTGAACATTTCCGCCATCTAATGAGAGTTCGGAATGGGATCGGTTGTGATCCCAATTCTGGGCGTACCATTAGTTTCTTTGCCTCTGCGCTAATGAAAATATCTTGTCTCGCAATTACAGTGTTACCAGTTTTCATCATCGTTGTACATAATTGAGTATTTGAATTAGAAAATGAAACATATTTTGAAGTAAAATAAAACAGTAATAATAATATCTACAAATCAGTATTATATTTTTAAGACTGACTATCTTCCTAATTAAAATTAAAGTGAACTATTGTTTTGTACAATGAGTTTACTATTTTCTTACGTAGTGACAGGGAACTCTGATTGGTATATTTTGAAACACATATCTTAAATCACTTTTACGGACTTTTGATTGAAATTGTTTATGGATTTCATGTATCTAAGTCTCAGGCCTAGATAAAGGAGGGTAAAGGATGTCGGAAGTTGTCAGCCAGGGGGTTAAGTCGAGAATGGCATCCAGGCATTTCGCTGGTGTGACTCAGAAAAAACTTTGCATAAACTGTTGTAAGGATGGTCGGCCGTTAGGATTGAAAGCATGACCTCTCGAATTTTAAGCCAACGCTCTGCTAATGAGGCATAGCCGGTCGATGAAGAACATTTCATATTATCGTAGCATTGGGTTTGTTTCTTTTTGCTTCAAGATACTCAAGATTCCAACATTAATACTATTACTGCTAATTATGGTTTTAATATTATGGCTGTTTCTTTTACGCGTACATAAAAGTAACATCCCTGCATAAAAGGATTTCTGTACATAAAAGGATTTCTGTACAGATTCTATGTTTTTGGCGAAGGTCTTGTTATTACATCCATCACTTTATTACAATAATGTTCCAGATAAAGCAACTTGTTTCGGTTTGTAAAATTGCTATAAAACGTAACACTAATACATTAACGTTTGTCATATTAGATAAGAAAGTAATTGTACAAGCTGAAAAACAAATATTCCGGTTCATCAATTTTCCGGCATGAATGTCACAGTGCATTTTTATATTTACCGCGTTGGTGCGCCATTGTTTCCTGGAAGCACCGTTTATGTTTTAATGGCGCTGTACTCCAGAATCATATGTTTGGCCATACTTGGTGTCTTCTGCACACAGTAGGTTTTATATAATACGTATGTTCAGTTTCTCACCGTTGGATGGCAATGTATTAGTTGAATTTTTACTAAAAAAATCTGTTGTTTTTGGTCGTATTTTACTTATTGGTATTTAAAATCTTTTAAAACGAATGTTAATTATATTCAAAAATTAATTATCTGGTAAAAAATCTATTAAAAAGTAGAAATTAAAAACTGATCTTTCGAAAATTCCCAAAGCACCAGCACCTTTCATTTAGTGTTTAATTTTCTTTCTCTGAAGCACTTAATAAAACAGGTTAATTTTATGAAATCAACATGCACGGCAGTGCATGAGCCAAGTTCTTCACGTCAGAAAACGTTAGCACTGCCAGAAGCATGTTATACAGGAACAAGAGTTTATGGCAAAATCGACGATTTGGAGGCCCCGTAAGAAGAAAGATGTTAAAGATAGGAATATGAGCTTTTGCCGTTAAGGAGATATGGTAAATATGTGCAGATGTACAAAATTTCATATT
>JAGDQP010000349.1:147213-159769 GCA_022664845.1 Lepisma saccharinum
TAAGGGTGTTGGGGATCCTAAAACCCACTACGTCCACCGCCACCAACCTTAAGGCTGTTGCCAGCTCGCGCCAAGTTCCTTTGTTCCTGTTACATGCTGTCACCAACGAACTTGGCTCATCCGTCTCCCATTTCACACCTTTTTAGGGCTAAAGAACTTGGCTCCACTTTTTGCACCTCTGGTGTTTTTGTTCGGATTAAATTTTCTATTAAATATCTGGTGTAGTAAAAAGTAATCCATTATTTTGCCAATAGATGGCTTCAGTGATCTGTATCTCGCGTTGTATAAGTCCGATCGGGTTCAACGAGATGGCGTTCAAACGATGAGATAGCGTACTACAAACACTGTTCAGATAGTTGTGATGAGTTGACTCAGTGTTGTGTGAGCGCACGTCAAAATTGACACTAGCAAAGAGAAAATACGCTATATTTTACAGTTTTTCTTCGATAAAAGCGAAAACGCAAGCCAGGCGGCTGCAAATGTGAATAGTGTTTATGGTCCTGATACTGTAACAGCCAATCACGCGCAATTTTGGTTTCGTCGATTCCGTGCCGGTAATTTTGACGTCAAAAATGTACCACGCACTGGAAGGCCAAGTGTCGAAAATGTCGATAAAATCATGGACATTGTCGCGTCCGACCGTCATGTAAGCACTGTTTCGATTGCCCAAGAGCTAAACATTGCACAAAAAACCGTGTGGAACCATTTGCATAAGGCTGGATACACAAAGAAGTTTGATGTATGGGTACCACACGAGTTAACGCAAAAAAACCTCATGGACCGAATTTCCATCTGCGAATCGCTGCTAAATCGCAACAAAAGCGATCCATTTCTGAAGCGGTTGGTGACTGGTGATGAAAAGTGGATCACTTACGACAACGTCACGCGAAAACGGTCGTGGTCGAAGCGCGGTGCGCCGGCGCAAACGGTGCCCAAGCCAGGATTGACGGCCAGGAAGGTTTTGCTATGTGTTTGGTGGGATTGGCATGGAATTATCTACTATGAGCTGCTCCCCTACGGCCAAACCCTTAACTCGGAACTATACTGTCAACAATTGAACCGTCTGAAGGCAGCAATCGCCCAGAAGCGGCCAGCTTTGGCCAATAGGAGATGCATTATGTTCCACCAGGACAACGCCAGGCCATACACATCGATAGTGACTCGCCAGAAGCTCCGGGAGCTTGGTTGGGAGGTTCTTATGCATCCACCTTATAGTCCGGACCTGGCACCGAGTGATTACCATCTGTTCCTGTCCATGGCGAACACGTTTGCTGGTGAAAAATTCGCTTCAAGAGAGGCTTGTGAAAATCGACTGTCTCAATTTTTCACCAATAGGGACAAGGGCTTCTATGAGAGAGGCATCATGATATTACCTTCCAAATGGCAACACGTTATCGAACAAAACGGCGCATATGTGACCTAAATCGGATCATTCTAACTATGGTAAGTCAAGCCTTCAATTTCATGCAAAAATAATGGATTACTTTTTACTACACCATATTTATACAGCATTATATATACATAAAAGATCCGGAATCCTCAGGTCGTGAACTTGCTAGATTTTTTTTATTGTCAACCTGTAGTTCTTTCTGAAGAAGGTTTTTCCAGCTTGAAGAAAGTTACTGGAAAGATTTGAGGATCACAAAATGAATATGTTTCAGTTTGATTCAGCAGAGAAAAATATTCATCTTTGATATCTTATGTTAAATTATATGAAGTGAAGAAGGTAACAATAGCTTTTATGTGAATCATAACATCTCTTACATATACGAGTTCACAAGGTTTCGCTATCCATGGACAAAATAGACTTAAGCACAAATCACTTACCGTACACTCACGTGATTATAGAATTTATGTTTAAGGATAACATCCGTTGTATACGATACGATATGAGTTTAATTCTGTAGAGTAACCTAATTCAATGTTTATTTTTAGGTTTCAGCACTGTAACTAAAAGCCCATGATTTTTCTCGCACCCACTACGCAAAATGCTTGGATTATACCTAAAATCAAGGCCCTGATTCATTCCATCTCCATCAGATGTAGCAGCAAGAAAGAAGTGACTGCGTGTATTTCTAGGACGCGTCAAAAATGCATTAAAAATTGTTTTTTTAAGCCAAACCTAGTAAATGTGTCTAATATTCGATACGGACTTCTGATCAGAGCTGAAACGAGTCACCGGGTTAATCGAGTCAAGTTTTGAACCGGGGCGCTAGGTCTAGGCTTCGGACCTGGTCTGGCCCAGTAACCCAAAGGACAAAATCGAGTTTTCTTAAATGATTACCGAAAAGTTGGAAAAGTTTTTTTTTTTAGGTGACCAAGACCGGGGATGTTATCTCCAGAGCACGAAAAATACGACGCCGAAATTCCCAGTCAGGTATATTTCCCAGAGCGGGTAAATCGGTTTATTCGGTTCGAATTTCGGGCCGGATCACCTATGCTCGGGTCAGGCTGAAACAGCAAAAGTGACCCGGTTTCAGGTCTTTCTTCGGTTAGGCAATGGGTAGGTACGCGGATTCGAGCCCCGTGGCCGACCTTTCTGACTGAGATTTTCCAGAGTTCCCCTCAATTTTACCAGATAATTGCCAGGATGGTACTTTAACTAAGGTCATGGTCGATACCTTCCTCTACCTACACCAAACACGGACTGAGCCAGAGTTGCCAAAAGGCCATAAATAAATTCAATTTAATTCTTAAAAAAGACATTATAAATAATATACATATTCAAAATATACTAATTGAAACAGTCTGTTGGATCCAAAAATTATGTAAAATTTTCACAGTATTCACTAAGCAGAGACAAAATTTACAACATATCGATCATAGAACTAATTAAAATCTAATTTCACTATAAGCGCTGTGACTCGGGCGGTAGCGCGTCTGACTACAAATCGGGGGTCCAAATCCCGGCCAGGACGCTGGTTATATTTCTCGTAGTGTTTCCATGCCTGGCGCTCTGAGGAGTACTCAGCCTCCTATCAAATTGAGTACCAGAGTGTTCTTGGTATTGCTGGGCATCTGATGGGAATGTAAAGGCGGTCGAGCGTATGACTGACAGCACCACTTCATTTAGTGTCGTAGGTCGAAAATATGTGGAATGCTACCTTCACATCCCCCATGCGACGTCATCCGTGCGCATCACACAGTGGATAGGGACTAATTGAATTGTATTGAATGTTTTGAGACCTTTAGGCAACTTTGTCTAAGGCCGGATGGATGATAATAGGATGATTGAAGGAATGAAGAAAGTGGCAGGAAACGGGAGAAACCCGAGTAAACCCACTCACACGGTGTTTGTTCATCACCAAGTTCACATGGCACGAGCAGAGTTTGAACCGACGACTCCAATCACCAGAGGTGAGAGCTCTAACCATTAAGCCACCGCGGTCCCACCTATAGGCACTCATTTGATGTTAATAAAACCTTCCTTGAACTGGTCAAACTGAGGATCCAACGTATAAAACGTGCTCTGTTATTGTGGACGTGCAGGCTTGATTTAATCTATAAATATTAAATGCCGTATTTGTTATTCAATACATACATGCAAATAGTTTACAAAGCAAACTGATTAAGATGTAGCTACTTTTCTGCCGTATACAACTCTTAACGTTGAAGTTAAGGGTAAAAGATCAGGTCTAACAAAGTATGTCCAATTGTCTATTTTTGTTGGCTTTTTGTAGGGATATTTAAGTATCTCCATTGGGTCAGACTTTTTAAGAGATAGTTTTGGTTGCACTCTCCATTGCAAGAGTCATCAAAGTATATTTCTCAACACAGATGTTTCTTAATTCTGCCTGATGTGCAGTGCTATTGAGTTAGATCTGTCGCTACTGAGGATTGCACAGCTCCGTTCTGCCTACAGTTGCGTAGGAAAGAAGCGCCTTTATAGACTTCTTTAATTAGTCGGTTATCAAGTCGTATTTTTATGTTTGGACATTTTTCCTAATTGTATTTTCTGTAGTTGTTTTCAGGCACTGTTTCATACACTTTTCCATTCCAGATCCTGCACACTTCTCGACTTTTTAAAGTTCGATTAGGGAATGAGGTAATTAATGGTCTTCACTAGAAACTATATGATCACTACTTGATAAAACTTTCGCCGTACGCAAAGTTGTCATTTAAAGAATGACACTCTACGGAACGAACTTTGATCAGTAATTATTTACTTTTATATGTTTTGCAAGAGCTTTCTCTTGTCAAAAGTAGTCGATAATTTGTAACTTTTACTTGGCGGACCCAGAAGTTTCTGTCTTCTAAATTTATGTCTTGTCTCTCTTTTCCTACAGCGTGTTAGGTTCGAAACAAAAACATATCTAGGATCTGGATAACTTCCTAATGATAATCGGAATATATAAAACCACAGAGGATAAATGCTTCACTAAACACAAATAGCTGTAGCCGGCCGGGTGGTCGAGCGGTCTGCGGCGGTAGGCTATCGACTCAACGGTCCCGGGTTCGAGTCCCGGCAGGGGCATGGGTGTGGATTTTAACACTTAACAGCTAAGGGCAAATCGTGACGGGCCGAAGTCCAATGTTACTAAACTGGCCCATATAAAAATAAAGTTTACCAAAGTTTTTTACAAATAGCTGTAAGACTGAAAGGAGTACTATAAAAATAAACAACATAATTATTCATCACTCACACGATAGAAATGTTGAATATGTGCAGCCTCCCTAAGATTTTCTTGGCTACAACCTGCAAATCTACTGTAGTATGTGTGTGTGTGTAGATAAGAAACGGTAATATAGTTTCTAACTGACCATACATCTGAATATGTCCTTCGTGTGTTACAAACGCCTTTTTTTCAATTTTCAAATTACTAATATCGAAACGTTATATTAAACATTTAAGTTAACTAGAAAACATGTATTTTTCGTAAGCCTTGTAGCTAAAATAATTTCGGTTTCAGTACAAACAGTAAACAACAAACATAATCTTCCTACTTGTTGAATGTGAATTTTATTTATGGCTTTGAGACGTCTAAAACTCAGGCTGGGATAGGGGAGGGGAAAGATATCGGGACGATGTCGGCCAGGACCTATGTTGAAGGTGCCGTCCCGGTATTTGCCTGGTGTGACTGAGGAAAAACGCTGCAAAAACTCTGTCAGGATGATCGGCTTTCTACTCGTTTTATATTTACTCTATTCACAAGGCAATTGTCCTTCGAGACAGCTGCGTACGATATGCAAACCTTTCCATGCCAAACAGTTGCACGGAACGTGATGGTCAGCTGTTATTTTCATCGATTACAACTGTCAGTTAACTGATGATGCTGGTCTCACTAGCAGTCAATCCGTACCTATTTACATCCATTTTTACTGGTACGTTCTTATGAAACATTGAGCACTGACCTTAACAGAACATTGTAATGATTCCAAAAATCAAGGGGAATGACAAGTAAAGTAGTCATTACAGTGTTAGGACGGATACGTGCCAAGGTATTCGTCCAAAACCGTAAGAATGCTGCTCCTCTACTGCCACAGTATTCGTTCGATCAGCAGTATGGAAACCACAGCACTTGGGAGATTACTTTTGTGGTCTCTATGCCTTGGAAACAAGTAAGTTACGAAAAAAAAGTCACCAAACAAAAAGGAATAACTAGATGAATTACATTTTGTTGAAAAACAATAAAATTGGTGAATTTTGACACTTTGTGGAATTATTGTATGGTCACAATGGATCTGGTTTCTGCAAAACGTTCACAATGGTGAACACGGCTGAAAGTGGTGGAAAAAGTAATATAAATAAGTGTATTTCGTCATATTAGCACCGAGTTCCACTAGTATGTTAGAACGTGCTTAGATGCGACAACACACACTTATTTATATAGTATTCTTTGTTCAACGGTCTTCGGCTGTTTTCGCCGGTTTAAAAGTTCTACCGAAACCGGATCCAGAGTGACCATATAGTTACAAAATGATGGTAAGTAGCATTTCCGTTACTTCAACATGAAACGCGATACATTCATAATAAATTTAATACCAAAGTTCCCATATGTTCAGTCGTTCTGAAAACATACATCCGACTTCCGAAGATACATAATCTCTCCTACCCAGTTAGGAGAGTTGGAGCAAACATGAATTTGCAGAGATTGAACATCTGCACAAATATGATGTTCTTTAAGTCGATAAGCAAGCAACAAGAGAAATAATATTGAAATATCAGATGATATAAGAATAACAACCGCCAAATCTATACAGTTTCAGTACTCAAATGCTTATTTTTATTTGTTTGTTTGCTAGCCTAAGTGAAGCCTAGACTAGCCCCCTCTTGAAGGGCTACACCCTCTATGTGGGAAGAGGTGATAAAGGGTATGTGAGGGTCTGTGAAAAGGTGGATGTGCTAAGGGAATTTTAGTGATCTATTATTTTATTCTTTATTTTCTTCAATCTACGATATTATGAGTTTTCCTCATAGTCATTATGTTTGGTAATTAGGATCTTAATCTAAATGATTATGATAATGAAAATTGGTATTGAGGTGCAGTTGACAGGACAACACTTTGGCAACACTGAGAACGAGTGGTTGATAATCTTCTGACCTAGGGGTAGCTCTAGGTCATGAGGTGGACAGATGGGCCCTTGCGTTATAAATGATTACTGTGCAGCATATGAGGGTGCTATATATGGTGGTATGTTCGGTGAACGAACTATGGCTTCTGCTGGGTGATTCGGTGGTATTGTGAAGTGAAAAAGTGCGAATAGCAGTGATATAGGAGTAGGGACATGTTTGGCAGGTGTGTCTTGACGTTGATGATGTGTAATGATTTCATGTAAAAAAGGATGATGTCTAAGCGTTTGGCAGTATATTTAGTGCGAAGTGCTTCGAGGTGAAGAGTGAGAAGGTAAGTCGGTCGTAAAGTTCGTGAGCTGGACTATTCCAAAACCTTATATTCATCAAAAAGCAGACCTTCCGGAAATTAAGCCACATGTAATCAATTATCATTTACAACTGGAGAGTATGATTTTGTAAGCTAGTCGGACAGCGTGTCTTTCCATTACTTGTAGTTTGTGATATGCGTTCGTCTGCGAAGATCCAAGCTGTATGTGCATAAGTTAGGATAGGGCGGAGAAAGGCTTTGTACGTGGTTATGATGGTGGAGGGTTTGAGGCCCCATGTTTTTCCAGTAAGGCAATGTAAAAGGTTGAGTCTATTGGTTGTTTTAGAGACTACGTTTTGAAGATAATGTCGCCAAGTTAGGTGTTGGTCGAGAATAGCCCCGAGATAAGTAACTTGTTTGGAAGGGAGAATCTTTTGTTGATGGACTGTTAGGGCAAGCTAAGATGGGTTGCGGTGTACACGAGAGCGATGTTTAGGAGGTAGGAACACTACGGCTTGTGTTTTGGTTGAGTTGATTGTGAACCCCCACTTGCTACACCAACTGCTGAAAGTGCGGATGGTGTTTATGTGTTGAATTGTGTTGCTGAGGGATAGAAGGCGGTGTCATCGACGTACTGGAATATATGGATGTTCTGAGGAAGTAGAGGAAGGTCTGCCATGAAAAGAAGGTACAAGAGTGGGGACAGCGCAAAACCTTGAGGGACACCACAATGTAGGAAACTGGGTGGAAAAAACTGGTTGATGTAGGTGATACAGTTAGTTAAGAAGAGGAAAATGAGTCGTAAGTAGGTTATGGGAAGATGGAAGGAACGAATCTTGTGCAGGAGGGCGATATGCCATACTTTATCGAAAGCTTTTTCTAGGTCGAAAAGGAAGAGGCAAGAAGGTTTGGAGGTGTTGTAATGGTTGACTATGGTGTTGGTGAGACAAAGAAGCTGATCATTGATACTAAAGGAAGGACGCAATCCGGCTTGGTAGAGAGGGAGTAGGTGGTGGTGTTCAAAGTGTGCGTGGAGTCTAGTAACCAGGATCTTTTCTAGGATTTTGCTAAAGGTGGAGGACAGTAGGATTGGTCAGTAGGAGAATACTTCGGTGGTTTTTGTGGTTTGAGGAACATAAGGGTTTGGGAAGTTTCCCAGTGTATTGGGATGAAGCCAGAGCGGAGTATGTACCTGTAGATGGTTGCAAGAATTTGTATGAGCTGTATTGGTGCTTCCTTGAAGTGTCTGTATGTTATTTTGTCTGGACCAGGTGCAGTTTTTTTTTTCTGTGCAAGTGTGGTAGTGATTTCTTCTGGTGTTATTGGTGCAGTAAGTGGTTGATCGCGGAGACGATGTACGAGGCTAGGTTGTAGGTGAGGAGCGGTTAGGTTGAGGTGCTCAGCTGGGTGCCTGTAGAAAGGATTAATGGGTGGTACAGGGGTGAAGATGGTTTGTAAATAGTCAGCGAAGAGATCGGATTTGTTTTTGTCAGTATGAATTGCTTGGTCAGCTTGTAGGAGTGGGTATGTGGTTTTCGAGTATTTTCCTGTCAGTGCGTTAAATCGTTTCCAGTACTTTGTAGGTAGTGTCGGCTTGTTTTGAGCACGTTTCAATCCATTGTCTCAGCTTGTAAACCTTTATATAGTTATGGCCTACAAACGTACGTTGGTATTGTCGGTGCAGTCGGAGTGAGTCGGGGTTGTGTGTGCGTTGATAATTCCTGTACAATTGCCTTGAGTGAGTGATGAGAGGAAGGTATTGGGGAGGAAGATTGGGCCTGTACGGGTGTGTAGTGGAAGTGGGGATGTTTTGGTTTGATGCTTGATGTATGATAGTGGTTATATGTTCGAGTTGGACGTACATTTCATCTTCAGTGGAGGGGGGTGTAATATTGGTTAGGTTCAATTGGATCTCTTCTCTGTAGGCGTTTCAGTCTGCAATTTCGAATTTAAGGGTTTTTCTAGGAGCGACACGAATGTGTGGTGTTTGTGGTGTGAGGTTTAATGTAAGCTTTACTGGAATGTGATCACTGCCGAGTGAGTCTAAGATATCAATTTGGCACTGGTTGCACAGGTTGGATGAGGTAATAACGATATATGTAGTTGAATTTGATATAGGTCTAGTGTGTTGGGGAATCGGAAGCATTGTGCCTATAGTTTGCTGAGTGATGAAGTTCCGAAAGTCATTTTTTGCTCAATCTGATCGACTGTATATTAATGTCAGCCATTATGATATAGAAGCGGAAATTATTAGAGATGTAGGTGAACAAGTCTAGTGGAATTGGTTGTCCGGGTCTTACATAGATTGCGGCAATACTAATGTATTTTTGTTTGTAATAAAGGGTTAATATAAGATGTCCTGGAAGATTTTGGAATTGCGGCGTGTGTTGTCGAAAAGCGATATGAGGGGAGAAGCCTATGCCCACTCCTCCATTGGCTTAGCTTATTATCGAATCTGATAAGGGTGTAGCCTGCAATTTTACATTGTAGACTTAAATGCTTAGTTACACTATGTTCTTGTTCAAGTACAGAGTTATTTAAACAGTAGCAAGATTAAGAAATGTAATATAAAATAGTAACAACTAGGTTAATCTTGCTCTGTAAAATTTGTAACCGGTAATTTGTAATATTTGCCTGGTGAAAACAGGTAAGGTCTGTTAATGTTCTCGAAAAAGTATGAATCATAGTTTCATGCACAACATTCCCAGCTCATGTGCTCCATCTAACCTGCGCTTCCACGAAACACAACGTAGAAAGATTTTGAAAACAAGATAATTATACAATAAAAGATGACAAATAATAGTATTACCATACGTCCGTATTTTCTGCGGACGGTTCGTATTTTAAAGGGTGAATCTGTGTCCGAACCGTACTTTGCAAAAATTAACTATATGTCTGTACAGACTCAATAAGTTGTTGACTGTTAATTACTTAAAATCTATATTTTCACAAGCAAATATCACACCATTTATAAAGCCTTCCGCGTTGTATACAAATGTAAATTGTTTCAAACGGCATTAAAGTGTAGTACCACATACTACCTGTTATTGTCTAACTATTTCTACCGTGTTTGTTATCACTGCAATGTTTTGTTAAAAACATAAATGTATTGAAACATAATAGCCAGAAGATCCTCCGACATTTCAATAGATAAAATACAAATATAAGCAATTGCCTATAATTAGTTAGGCTGATCATATGTACTCTTTTTAAGGTAAAAACACTCTATACCATAACTTTTTGGCATACTCTAATGCACGTTTTATACTCTTTTCATACGACAAAAACTGTACGACTATATTGGTGTTGATTTCTAGTGTTACCATTCGAAACCTAGATAGTTTTAACTATTATCTTGCGCAGACAGAACATTAAAATTGTATAAATGAACCACTAAAATCATATTTCCTTATGGATCATAAAGCACTCCTTACAATTCTTTTTTTTTTTGTCATCTTCAGAATACAAAGTTTGGATATTTTTTTTAGTTGCAGTCAGAACTTCAGGTGTTGTGTGAAACACTTGAAGATAGCCTATACTAAAAAGCGATATTACAGCAGTGGAAGTATTGATGCAGTACATCAATTTGTTTTTAACGTTTAGGAAAAGAATAGAACACAATTTTGTACAATTTTCAGCACAGATGTTGCTAACAAAAATTGCAAGTGAGAACATTGTTAACAAAATAGATATTAGTAGGTTTTTTTTTACAGAAGTAATATGGCATTTGCAGAATTGGCCCAGATGGTTCTTCAGCGAATGGAACATTTCATGCTTCAAAACTCTGTCTTTAGAGGAGTTTCTTTCTTGCATGTGACAGGATAATTCAATTTTTAATTCGTACTGTACAGCTAGAAAATACGTAGAAATGAACGAGAATACTTGGGATTTGAAACACTTTGGTGTTCGGTCAACTGTGTTACAGATTTTTTTTTGGTACTTGTTTTAACACTACCAGCAACAACTGTGGATTTTCGTGACGGGCATAAACCATAGTGTTGTTACCGCCCATAAATTCATTTTGCCCTTATCTTAACTTTGGATTTTCAAATGCTCTTTAGTGATATAGAAAATTAATGGACACAGGAAAAAATATGTATGATGTATAAAGTAATTTTTTTTAATAAAATAGTACTCACACATAGACTGTGTATATCAGTGGTTCTCAACATATTTCACTCGAGTCCATCATATGACCTGATACGAACGGCTAGTGGCTCGGTCTTATGCACTAAATTTGTCTTGTCCATTTTTTAAAAAAAATAAATATTCAGTGAAATTATTTGAATTATTCTAGCAAAATCACAGTTTCAGAAGTTTAGCGGGATACTTAATAATGAAGGTTGTTTCAATATGTTTGCCACGGCACTTCAGGTTCAGTTCTATTAAATAATTATACTCTTTTTCGGTTGAGAACTTTCTGGTCATCCAAGGTATTAAGCGTGAATTTCATGTTAGTGTTGCAAGCAATTGTTTGGAGTTTCTATGTAAATAAATGAACTTTAAACTAATTTGTCTTAATTTGTCAATATTCAGTTAAAGATACAAAACAAAAACAGAACAGCACCCACAAATAACCTCCTCTCTATACTAAAAATGAACTGCACTTACCTTTTTACACTAAATCTTAAACTGTACTCTATTGGATCCCAAGAACAATTGAAGGTATTTTTAACGCTACATTCATTGTTAATCTGTATTAAAATGAATAGTTGTGCTTTCTTAACACAGACAATGTACTACGCCACGCAATTACCGGTTTCGTGGAATATAACTACCACCATAAATTTTGCAAGACTTCCACAAGGCTCACGAAAACAAGAATTGAATTGAATTTTATTTAAGGCTTTAAACAACATTGGTTCAACGAATTAAAACAAGAAAACAGCAAATATTGAAAAAGAAGTTGAAAACAAATGCACATTCGTGCACGTGTTTGGTATTATCAGTAGAAGTTTCAGGTATTAATGTCAACTTTTCTTTTTTTCTCTTTTGGAATCTTGAATTTAGACTCCTGTAGGTCCTTAACTCATTTTAGCAGTTTTTAGGACTTATGGGATTCCCAGATTTGATTAAGGAATGACTGAAACCAAATTGTATGTTACAATAGTCATGTTACTGAATAAGAAATAAAATTGGTTTTAAACCTAAGAATCTGGGCCCTAGTTATTAGAAACGGAGAATTTTAAATTTGAGTTCGGTGGATGGCAACAAAGGTTGATAATAACAAGTTATTTGCTTAAGAGATCAACGTGCAATGACACTTCAAGGCTACCTATGAAAGACCGAACGCTGGGCGATTTGTGAGCTTGCTCCTGTCTAAATGGTGTAGTTAAGGTGTATTCAAACTGTGCTACGCGTACCACCTGTGGTGCGTGGAAGGTTCTTACGCCTTTAAGTTAATGAAAAAAGTATTAAACTTAAGATATTTAATATTATGTGCTTTCAAAAGTGCGCCGAATTCACACCCAGTATAAATGTTCATTTTTTTGTGAGAGTAGTGTCTGTGGTAAATAAGGAATTTTCAATTTCGGGGGTGTAAAGTCTATATCGGGAGGGTGTAAGTGGAGTTTTGCACGGTTCCTATAGATTTTTTACCGTAAACATTTTTAAGTTTGGGGTGCTCTAGAGGATTTATGGGATGACATCCCCACAGGGGGGGATCTAGCGGAATCACTGTGATAAATCCATATTAGTTTTCATTGAAAGCAGAACTTAGCTTTTTAACCGAAATT
>JAGDQP010000349.1:160169-171965 GCA_022664845.1 Lepisma saccharinum
TCTGGGTCTGGTCAGTGTTTGGATGGGTGACCGTTTCAGCACTCCAGATGGTGTTGCCTGTGCGGCGTCCACCCAGCGTCGTGAGGCCAATTGGGGAGCTACCTGAATAAAAAGGTAGCGATCACAGTTGAGGGCTTCGGCTCTCCTCTCCCAACACGTCTGGTCAGCGTGGGAGCAGTAGACTACCTCCTCCCTCCGGGAGAGGCCTCATCCAATAGTGGATTGAATATGGCTGTGTATTATATATATATATATATATATATTAATTTTCTTTCTTATATTTGTGCTTCTTTGCATTATTCATGGTACCACCCATTTACCTGGTGTAACAGAGGAAAATCTCATTCACAATGGTCGGCAGTGTTATCTATCTTGGAACTTCCTGATTACAAGACAAACACGCTACTAAATGTTCTGCCCCATCGGTTTAATTATTACTGGCAATATAATCATGTAAATTTAAATATTATCATTGAAAATTACAAAATTCGATGATGCGGCGAAAATATGAATTTCTGTTTAGTGCTACGCCAGTCCAAAAGTTTGAAAGCCCCTGGTGTAGATGACTGTTTCGGGAAGTCCAAATGGCAATGCTAAAAGAATGATCAGGCAACAGAGATTTTGTTTTGAGATTTCCATGGGATAATTTGTTCAGTGTTTTAAAATCGACAGCTTCTTTTCGTATTTCCGGTGAACCAAGTGTATTTAAAATTATGTCCGTTTCTATAATTTGAAATTTAACAAGAAATGTTAGTGAAACTATAGACAATCACAGAAACGGTCAGAAGAAACCTATACCCAAATTGCGCTACAAGGAAAGTGTTAAAAAAAGATCGAAACTGGAACATATTATAGAAGGGATAAGAAATTAACTAATTTAATGTTTAGAAAAATAAGTTTTAAAGCTTAAAAGAAGTGCGTATTTATCATTTTTTTTTACAGTGTGCCACTTCTCTGATTCGTGCTGATACGATAGAACCAGTGCTATAGTCAAGGGTGTACGGATAATACGCCGTATAACATCTGATTAGACTTACACATTAGCGTATACCTTCTCCAAAAAGGCGTATACTATCTACTTCCGTCCTTTTCGTTTATTTATTTAATTTGGCAATTACTCGGATGAGATTATTACTGTTAAATTCTTTTGGTAGAGATCGGGAACAAAATGTTGGGAAGAGGTTATATATCTGCATGATTCGCGGCAGCATTTTATCGTCAATTTTGAAATAATTTTGTAGAAATACACACAATCCTGAAGTTACTAGTAGTATTCCTTTAAAACTAATTGCACCTATTATTAAAGTACGAAACGAACCTTAATCCAGAAAGTTAATTTCTGTCTACCAGCATTGAAATTTGAATTATTGACCTTAAACAAAAAAAGACGGGAAGAGCCACTGACATTGTTGAGATTGATAGTTGCAAAATCTCAACAATGTTCTTCTTTCTCTATCGCTGAACGTCATAAATTATGCATAGAATTTTAATTCTTATTGCCTCACTGGCATACAAACAAAGCCTTTTGTGTTCTTTTCTGTTTTGTAGAAATTAAAATATTTCATCCCTATATTAAGTGGAAAAACGAATAGAAATTTAATGGAAATATACTCTCAAACTATTGCTGTGATAATTCAACACTTTTTGTGTCCCAGGGCGCCACCACTTTTGTGTAAAATCAACCAAACAAATGTGCTAGTATGAAACTCTTCATTGTGTTGATTGAGTATTAACAACATTTTCAATCACCGAAATCAACACCGTTTGTTTCGAATGTTTAACATAAAAAGTTGTGGTCTCTCTGGGACACCCAAAAGTGTTGAAGTAACACAGCAGTGTTTTGAAGTGTAGTGTCGATTGACAGATTAATACATTAGAAGATTCACAGCTTATATCTTCTGAAAATATTGAGATTACAGCGCTGAATGGGACGTTCCGAAACTGAAAATAACCCTGCACTGCCGTTCAAATACATTTAAAAATTTTTCTCATTCTATTAAAGATATTGGAAATTTGGCTGGATATGTTGATGTTATCCTTATGTAAGGGGGGGGGGATATTAGGCACTCTTTGGAATTAATAGTTTTCATGAAATCACGAAAACAAAAAAAGTTCCTTTGAAGAAATTCTTAAATTTCAGGTCTACAGGCACTCACAATTACGGCTGCCTGATCTCAAATGACGCCATACCTCTACAAATAAAGGCATAAGCGGCGTCATCTAAGAAAATTACACTCAAAGAAGTTGACGAAACATCCACTAAAGCAGTGTTGGGAGAGTGCTACATAGATTGGTTTCGCAGCGTAACCACTTTATTGTGGAGGAATTAAATGGTTTAGGCTTCTTTTACGCAAACACCACTTGAAAACCACAGGAACCGCTGAGTTCTCTAAAACAATGAAAGCAAATGAGTGTGTTTATGCGAATGTTGCCCGATATTCTGCTGCCGCATTCTGGAAGACAGCTGTCGATGATCTACAGAACGCGATAAGATACAACAGTGGATATGTTTACAACCAAAGCGTTGCCAGGCATTCTTAGGCCAGTTGGTCACACTTTCTCTATATTTAATGTACAAAATGCACTGGCAACACCACCAACTTTATTTATCTTCCTTTACCTTTCTATATTTTTTTTCAGTTTTTCAAGCGACATGTCCTAAGTGACAAGAAGGTAGAAAAGGAAAGTCGTTTCAGTCTGGTTTCAAGCTGCACGACAGCAAGTGTCTGCATAAAAGGACTCTTAATAGGGCAAGCATAGATATCTTTCAATTCTGATTTGCTAAGCGAAACCGCTCAAGTCAATGTTTGTCGAAATATGACGTCATTCGTGACGAAATAACCGTAACTGTTGGCCTCTAGGTTTTAAACTACAGTGAATATTTCGATTATTTTTTTTTCAAAGGAACGTTTTCCTTGTTTTGATGAAAACTTATCTTTCCTACAATTTTGTCTATTAATTTTTATCCACTCTGTATAAGGCGATTATATCTGTGTTCTGTCTGCCCAGAACTATATCGGAAAATATATATACTTCTGTCTGGTCATTTAGATACATGGAGAGAGAGAGTTAAAGAGATATTAATAAAATAAGCTTTATAAGCTTGTTATACTTGTGTATGAAGTAATTACGTCAAGACAGCCGATGAGTTTATTAACACGCGTTTATTTTCCTTCTGAATATAATTACGAGCACTTTCTCTTTCATTATAACTTAAGTAAACGGATTCAGAAGTGGTCAACGAAGTTCTAATATGAAGCCAATCTCTCCTATTAAATCCCATGTACAGTTTTGATTCATCTCTGAAATACATTTCACCATTCAAGGAAAAGAAAAAAAAAACTTTATACTTTTCTCCATTAGCACTAATTTGATTCAAGAGTAAATAAAGTGAATGGATGAGCGCCACAGTTAGTGAAAGTTATTTTTTTTTATCATCTCTGCTGTGCTTAGTGGATGTTTATTAAAGCATTAGATATGGTGCACCAGTTCACCTAAAAATTTACTAGTTTAATCTGGTTATCTTCGTTTTTAAAATTATATTACCGAGCTTTTTACGCCTAACAAATTTTAATAGATTAATTTTCAAGCGATTTTCAATTTTATGGAAACGCTAGGCAGAGATGTGGGATTACAGATTCTCTGTATTAATCTGATTATTTTCACACCTTACTTGTTAACTTGGTACAAGTGAATTATAGCAACAGAGAGATATTTAAATTTCTATCTGGTAAAGGGACACTTAGAAAAAAATTATTGAACTGAATTGCATTAAAACATATCAGTATTTACACTACTGCAGTAGATAATAAATAGGCTCTGAACCGAAGTAGAGTTATCAGACTTTTATGTGTATTTAATTTGCCGAGTCGATTCTACACTGTAAGTAAACATACATTCCTTTGGCGCCTTTTGAACGTATCTTTTTGTGATTATGATGTGTTTAATAAATGTAAATAATGTATACGAGAAGTTCATGAAATAGCCCTTGAATGCTTCTTGTGGTCTTCATTTTTCAGGATTTTTTCTTCAACACTTCCAGTACATTTTATGCATACGATATATACTTATGAAATTATGTTCACTTAATTTCTGTGGGA
Source organism: Lepisma saccharinum (assembly GCA_022664845.1). NCBI lineage: Eukaryota > Metazoa > Arthropoda > Insecta > Zygentoma > Lepismatidae > Lepisma > Lepisma saccharinum. The sequence goes on from JAGDQP010000349.1 coordinate 164,270, forward strand.
AACAACTTGTATCAATATATTAGTTTCTAAGAAGGAGACCGTCAATGAGATAATATGGAAACCGCCCTGAAATTATGTTACGAGAATCTACGTCCATTAGAGAGGTAATATAAACAATAGCTGCCCATATTAACCACAAGGTACAGAGATAGATCTGGAATATTGGTGCGAAGTGTGTAAAAGGTATGCTTTTTATGTGTGAATCAACACAAGTTACTTCTGCTTCACTTTCGATCTGGATGCAACCACCACCTGGTGGTGAGTTTTGAATTAATCCGTCCGCCTATTAGCGCGCATTATGGAAAGGGAAGTAATATTTTGGTAAACAGAAGTAACTCCAAATAACTAAATAAACACTGGCTTACGAGTCCGACACGCTTTTGTAAACATTCAGCCCACAACTCAATCAGTGAAATGAGTTGAAACTAACAGCTGTAATCTGGTTGCGCGGATTGCATAATTATATATACAGCGAAACTTCAAGATCGATGCGGCAACCGAAGGAGTTGTTCAAAAAGTTCCATATTTTTTGTGTGAAGTAGCTGTCACAACTGGTACCTTCTCCGCACTAGGCGTTATCCAAATTCGATTTTTTATCCACCTTAGTGTATACATAATGTATACAATTAGCGGAAATACGAAAATAATTTAATAAAGATCCTAGATAGTGAACAAGCTCGTTAAATTTAGATATACATACGCGATACATACAATGGAGATTGGTCCACTACAAAAATTGAGATAGAATATGTTAGGAAAGATACTTTAAAACTGGAGAATCTGTTAGCTGTTATGAATGGCAAGCTGGTGATCCAAACCTCACCCAAAACCCCGAAATATACAGTTGATGATTTACAACCTCCCGGATTATATTTTAAGATGAATTAAGGTGGAAGAGTAGTACTAACTCTTTCTAGTTACAAAATGCCAAAATGCCAAAATGCCTTTCTAAATCTTATAGTATTTTTTTTTCGTGACTTGTGCCTTTTTCACTGTACTATAGAAAGGGAGCGTTGGATTCAACGAGAGTTTGATTTATGTTTTTGTGTATGCAAAACTCTAACTATGTACCAGATTTAAGCTTTAATGTATGCAATCGGAGGCAAGGATGCTTTTTTTGTCTAAAATTCCTTGGTTAATGTTTTATAGTGAATTAGAAAAACAGTCTCGAAGTAAAAATCCGTATATGTTTCATTCTTAAATGAGAAATGTTTTCATTATCCTGTATTATTTTAATTTACCAAAACACAAACATTTAATTCATATAATTATTTTGTTTCATTTCAGATGATCAAAATGATGGTGATAGTCGTGATAGTGTTCACAGTGTGTTGGCTACCATTCAATATTTTCTTGGTAAGTTTAAAATGTTTCTAGTACATTTGTGTAAAGTTAAAAAAATAACTTTTTAAGGTTCTGGGAATAAATGTTAAAGCAGATGTTAGTCTCCATAGTCTATTTAGACCATAAAATATTTCTCGAGACTTCATAGTACAGTTCCAAGACAGTATTTCAGTTTAAAGCGTGAAAGATAAAAATCAAATTGCAGCGATATTCTGATATTAAAGAAAATAATGCCTGTTGTAAATGTCTTGCCAGTGACATTCAATATATAGAAAGTTTAATTTATTTAAGAGAAAAGCTCATTGATTGTCGATCTAATATTTACGACCCAAATCTAATTTAGTTGCCAATTTTTTTATCTTCACACTATGTGCGATAACCTTTACTATACCAAAGGAATATAATCCCTCCTCTTACAACGTAGAGTTTAAAATTATGACATTCCATAAGCAGTTTATTTTAAAGTTTATCTACTTTTCAACATAAGTCAAACACTAATAGAGTGAGAAAGGTGTGAGAATGTGTTAATGGTATTGATGTCGCTGGTCTCGTTGCTATTAACTCTCTGAAGTTGCATGCTGTATGCTTTGTATGCGAAAACACTTATTTTTTGTTTGTAATTCAAGATATATTATAAATTCAAAGCCAAAACTATTGCGAGCTAATCTTAAACCAAGGTTCAATCAACATGCGTTTCGGGGGAGTATCTAAACTCAATCCGTTTATTCACTAATTAGAAATATAAATACAACTGTACTTTCTACATACATACTTTCTGTCATTTGACACAGAACATAATTCGTCTCCTTGAAACCAGAAGGTACTATGTCCACATTTTTTTGTAAAATGGATTAACACTGCAGTACTGAAGGGAATCAACCCGAAATAATATATCACAAATCGATTGCCAAGAAATGTTAGAAATAAAATAAATTTTTACAGACTTTAAATGGAACTTCTAACTTTAAAACTGTTTTTTTTTCCTCAAAAGTAGCAAAAGGGGGACATAGTACCTGCTGGTTCTAAGGTGATAATATGTTAATTCTAATATATGTTATAAGCCTTTACTATACTTAAATTATCTACAGCGTTGTCGAATATAGAAATAAATGTAACAATGTAAAAGCTATTTATCAATCTGAATAAATATTTATCCATTTTAATTATCTACTACTATGTTTATTTGAATTGTACTATAAGAAAACTACATTGATAAGTATCAATACTTTGTACTGAATTAACCTTTCGCCCATTAGCAGTAATCCCTTTCCTGTTAGTTGATTTTCTGTTAATGAAAGGAATGTGCAAGATATTATTTTTTTCGTATTTTAATGGAAGATGCATGACGCAACGTACGTCAGACATTGGTCTTGGTAGGATAGTGAGAAGTCTATATCTAATGTAACATATTGTGTCGTTCATTGTCCATTGTCGTTCGTTTAAGGTAATTACACGATGTTTCCAGAGTTTAGATGCCGCACTAGTAACCGAAATATAACTAGTTCGAATCCCGTTCACGCCAATTGAAGAGAGAAAGTACAAAATATATTAATCACAAAAGAACTGTCGTAACTCGGTGGTATACCCGGGAGGCGGATTTCAAGCCTCCTAGCGGAAAAGATTTTAATGGTTTGCAGTGATAATATTATCACTGCAAAATGTTATTACTGCAAAGACAAATTGTTGTAAAACCTACAATACCAATAGAGTTTGGTATTGCTACCCTATTGGTCCTTATTCCCTTGCAAATAGCTACTACATTTCGGGTGGACTTATTGTAAATTCAACAATAAAGTATTGTTAGTTCGCGTATTGTAAGGTGTTGAGAACAACCATAAAAGTATTGTTAAATTAACAAAACACGTTTAACAATAAAAGTTTTGTAAATGCAACCATAAAAGATATTGGTTAAAAAATAACCACATTTTATGGTCCAGTTGACCATAATATTGTATTATCTACTATATTGTTTTAAGGGTGTAGGTAGGTATGCGGATTCGAACCCTACAGATGCAGACCCAAAAACATCGCTACTTTATATATACTATATATATATATATATATATATATATATACATATATATTAGCTTATTTCCCTGTCCGCTCGTGCGGGTTGAATAAAATATGTTGACAACATACTTCGGGGCTGTCACTAATACTCGCTTCACTGTGGAGGGTTGCGCCCTCAACTTCGGGAGTTTTAGAACACTGCGCCTTCTTTATTGTAACCAGACTCTCCAGGGAGCTGCGTCCCCATGGCGCAGACCTGCCACAAAAGCCCCATAGGGGAGTTTTGCCCCATTTATTGTAACCTACTCGTGATGGTACACCTTCATACCAAATTTTGTTTCTCTAGTTTCTGTGCTTTGGAAATTGGTTTTTGCGGCCATTTTGGATTAAGATGACGGATTTTTTTCACGTTTTCTTATTTTATCGTGATTTACTCCCGATGGTACACGTTCGTGCCAAATTTCATTCCTCTAGCTCCAACAATGTGGAAAATGGTTTATGGGCGGCCATTTTGAATCCAAGATGGCGAATGTTTCAAAATGTAATATTTTCTTAAATATATCTCGACAAGTAATGGCATAAGCGGGGTAGTCTTGGCAAATCATACTCTTAATAGTACACAACACATGTAAGATATGTTTATGACAGGAGAATAAAGCTTAGAGTGGATTAATATGCTTGCCATATTTAATCATTACATTCCTTGATAATTAAATTCTTAGGTAGCAAAACCTGTCTATGTGCCACTTCCTCAATCAAAAACACTGCTTAAATAGGTGTATCAGGTACTACATAGAGTGTGATTTGCTAAGCTGACACATTTAACGGCATTATATGTCGAGCTATGACGCCATGGGTGACGATGCAATCGTTATTTTGAACGCCTGTATCCCCAAAAACTATGCACAAATTTGAATTTCTTCAAAAGGACTTTTTTCTTGGTTTCATGTAAACAATCACCTTCCGAAATTTGCGCGAAAATGCTGGTAATTTCGCACTGAAATTTATGATAGTGCAATATAGCATCCTACATGCTACTTCTGAACATAAAATAACGATTGAAGATGCTTGAAATGAACGTTTTCATATTAGGTATACTTAAAAAGCCAGAAGCGTAAATACTAGGAAGTAACATTGCGGAAATGGTTCTGATTTTAAATAATTTACATCTTAAGTTGCTTTAATACCTTTATTAGAAATTCATTACCGGAATATAGAATTATTACTTACTGATTTAGATATATCTCAAATACGTTTTTTTTTACTAATGTTTTCATTAGACTTGGGAGTAAATTAATTTGATCAAAATGTGAAAATGAAGAAAGATTCATATCATGCTGTCTTCCACAACGCAATCAGAGAATCGCCTCACTTCAGTTTAGAAATTAACCCCATACGGAACCACATAGAGACAGGATGGCCAATTTATATCGGGTCCTAAATGTCTTTCCTTGTATTGCATTCTCTGTATTCAACACTTTAGTTGTTTTATTGTACTTTTTAATCTCCGTCCTTTGTTCGAGCATGGTTAAGCTTGACACATTAGCAAGGGTAAACAAGAAAATGGACAATAGTGAGCAAGCTTGGTTTTTAATTGACTTTTTTCGAAAATGTATTTGAACAACAGTCAGACAGAAACAGCGTTAAGTTGACCACCAGCTTGGACAATTACAAAGAACGCCATCTGTTGTTATTCAACAGGGTGGCGGTAATGTGAAGGACAGGAGGCCGGTCAATGAAAACCACCATAAAGAAACAAAGCGAAGTGGGTGAGTGAGTGAATGAGTCAGAGAGAGAGAGAGAGAGAGAGAGAGGACAGTCAGCATTGCAGTAATTGACTTGCAAATTGCAGGAGGATAATTAAACGCTTACGATGTTTCCCTTTGTTCGTCTCTTCTCCACCGTTTGAACCCTTCCTCTCCAACGAATCCCTGACCTTACCCATCCTACCGTATCCTACCATCCGCAAAGACAGAATGTGGTTTTCGGCAGACTCATAGTTGAAGAGAAGGACCTGCTCTTTCTATAAAGTAGGTACAATGACCACCTGACCAGAAAATGGATGCATGTTTGAAGATTTATTACGTCTTGTCTCTGGAAGCCTCTTGCTCTTTTCTTCCTCTTGATATACGGCATAATTTTATACCACATAATCCTGTCTTGTAACGCTTCAAGTAATTTTCATGTTTTATGCAAAGTTCCTGAATAGTTGATTCAACATAAAATGCAGCTAAAAGGAGATTATCTGTTTTTCATTCTACACATAATTGCATTATGAGCACCACAAAGGCCATCTTTTGTGTGCAGTTCCAAAGTTGCATTTTTGTCTTCTAATAAAACGTTTTTTTATTGTTGTTAACCGCATGCTGCACTTAGTATTTCTTCTTACGTTTAGGACCTAACACATAAATGGAAATTTCTTGCTCCTTACGTTGAATGTATTTGATAGACGTTGCAAATGTTAAGTACCGGTAGAGTTGCCAACTCCAAATTGTCTAAACCCCGGACATTACGATTTAGTTCTGTTTGGAAATTGTACTATCATGGCCAAAATTATGTTCACATGACTTTCTTATACACGATTTTTCTCTAAGCCTGCAAGATAGGCCACCCAACTAACGTTGAATCGACGGTGTGTGAATCTGAGAGTGTGTGCGGGAACGAGCAAGGGTTGGAATTTTTCTTTTCTTTAACAGAAAACATTATCACATGTCCTCGGCTCTGGAGAGATATTTATGATTTCTTGTAGTATGTAGCAAATAATGAAAAAAACTTAAGAAAGTCGCATTTCAAAAACCAAAACAGGGAACCTAACACTATCTTTACTTTAGATAAGTCACTAGTTGAAATTTACTGAAAAGTGTAATTTAAATTGTCCAGTAGAAAAGACACTTACCGAACATGGAGAAACGAAAATGAACTTTGAAACTTATGGTTGCTAGGTAATTATTTCTTTCTTAATGAATCGAGTATTCCATAGAACACTAACGTTATAAACGAAAGACAAGAAAAAACGTCCTGTTCTATCAGTTCTTAAAAATGGGGCACGATATTCATGTTTTAGGCCAAAAATGTCTGATAATAAGTTGATATTCACGTTTATCATCTACAAAGATTTAGTAGCAAAATACGCAAAATATCTTGCGTGCGAAGTTACAGTAAGTGTAATTTCTCTCTCTCTCTCTCTCGTTATATATATATAAAATAAATCCACTAGTGGATGAGGCGTCTCCCCGAAGGGAGGAGTTGGTCTACTGCTCCCACGCTGACCACACAAGTAGGGATAGGAGCTCTCACTGTGATCGCCACTGTCTTTTATTCACAGCAGGTCCCCAATTGTTCTTACGATGCTGGGTCAACACCGAAATTTTTGAGACCCCATCGGGAATCGAACGCGGGACCACTCGCACCGAAGTCGAGCTCGCTACCGACTACGCAAGAGCTCATATATATATCACGAAGAACAGGAGTTCTATGAGTGACGCTAAGAAACGAGTCTGTTAGCGGCACTCACATATATACAGCTGATTTCGGATCCAGCGAACTATAAGCCCAATTTTGATGCTTGAACTTGAATTTGAAAGCTATTTGCCATACTAAGACACAGAAAAAAAATGGATCGGTAGGATCTACCTGGGACACCATTGCGCCATTTGATAAAAAATTAGTATTTCATATTTCTGGTGATAGCACTTATCCCAGACCATATAGGCGGTCGAAGCTTCCGGAATCATAATCATAATCTTACTCCTCAATACCTTACAAACGGTGCATACACGTCAAAATCGGTGAAGGAGTTCAAAAGTTATTACCATTTTATCCCAATCACAGAATTTTCACAAATGATAGAAAAGGACATCTGTCATTCTGTTCTTTTGCTTTAGCCCAAAACGGTTGATAGCAGGGGGATTTTGGGTCCAATTGCGGGCCCCAGCAAGTTGAGGTAAATCGAAACTTCGATTTTGCTCCGTATCTCGAATACGGTAACACCTATCAAAATATATCTTTTGTATGAAGACTATGCAATTCTTTTAATAGGCAGCCTTACAAAATAAGAGGCATTAGTACAAAAAACCCTCGGGGTAAAGAGAAGCCTGACGCAAGAATTCTACTCACAAGAGAGGTTATATCAATTTCGCGAGTTACTGTCTTTGTGTGATGGCGGAAGGATACAAATTCTCTTAATTTTATTACAAAGGAAACACGTTCGCCATAGTGACAGAAAGAAAGTAACGCACAAAGTGGATATCACTCCTTTCCGACTAGAATTCTTGCGTCACGTTTGCCTTTCCGTTTCCCTTCCCCTGATATATACATATATATATATATATATATATATATA
>JAGDQP010000350.1:1041-17604 GCA_022664845.1 Lepisma saccharinum
TATATTATCATTTATATCATTTTCTTGTGATCTCTAGATTAAATAAGAAAGCGTTTCTGAATATTAATCATTGCGAGAGTTATTATTTTGTAAAAAAAAACATCAACTAACTGCATGAATTTCACACTAAATGTGTGGTATATAGAGTGGAACCTCGATGTATCGAATTCCTTGATAAATCGAAGTTATTCCTTTCCTCTTGAACCTGCTATCATTCCCATGTGTATTTTTACCACTATATATCGGAGGACTGGTCAGGGAAACCTCGATATTTCGAATTTTCATACTTGCTTGGCTTGTAACAGCACCTCTATACATCAAAGTTTTGATTGGAAAAACTCTATATATCGAAGTTTTGATTGGAAAAACTCTATATATCGAAGTTTTCTTGATAAAATATATAATACTGTACTGTATTTAGACGAAACTCAGTTCGTTATTTGAACGACAGTCGTCCATGTTGCAATATGTAACCCCCACCATTGTTTACAGTTGTTATTACATGCACCCCGTCTTGTTGTCATCAGTTAGTTCGAGTCCAGTTTGACAGAAAAGTGTGCGTGTGAGAAAACTTTTGTTGTTGTGAACCTCTATATATCGCAGTCAGTCAGAAATCACCTTGATAAATCGAACCTCGGTATATCGAAATCCTCGATAATTCGAAGTTTTCTCGTGTCCCTTGTGGTTCGATATATCGAGGTTCCACTGTATAGGCCTGTTTGTAGTCAGCAAAGTGCTTGAGCATTGTTCTTGTCTTCGTCGCTTTAGTTTACAAGCGCAACATTTCGTATTGTGTAGGTTAATGCAAAGTATGTGGACAAGTTTCCATTCAACGAAGAGAGTGGCGTTATTGGGAACCCATGTTCCTAATAACGGCACCAAGTAACGATTTTTATCGTATTTTTTTTCCACCCTTATTGTACACCAATCTTCATATCACACTGCTGGTACGTAGGGCACTTAAGCACAGTTTCACACAAGCTGATTTCGACTTCTAACTACCATGTTTCACTAGATACATCAGATATGATCTTACGATGGCGTTATTTGGCTTACATACCTTATTCATTTGGAATGTACTATATATGCTGCGTCTACATTTGTTGGTTTATTGCATCTAACTTGAAGCACGAATATTAAGCGTCGAATATTTCACCAATAGTCTTAAGAAAGAGCAAAACTGCTCGGAGGGATGACATCAGAATCTTGCTGGACTCAAGATTAATTGATTCTGTCATGCTGGACGTTACATTAGATAATAAAATAATTTTAAAAATTCTTTATTTGTGAATACTTTATTCTAGTATTTACAAATATCATTGAAAACATCTGAAAACATTTGAAAATATTAGCACAGCTGTTAATTTGGCAGAATCTCTATAAGAACAGAACTTGATTTTAACAATATTGTATTCATTTTCTTTCCTTTATTGAGGGTATAAAAATGTAAAAAAAAAAACATAAACTTTAACAATAAAATTTGTTTCATGTAACATATTAAAAGATGAGAAGGGAGCGGCACAAAATTAATATTCACAACTATTTCTCTGTATAGAAACTTTTGCTTGCCCTTGACTCCGCAAAGAGGTAATCATTTTTTCATATAGATTATAATTTAATTATGGGAAATTCAATACCTGCACAAGCTCTTTGAATTAATTAATGTTATGCAAACTTATTAAAATATGCAATTGTATTTTTTATAACAGAAAATCTTGATGATAAATTACAACATTTTTTAATTAAGCATTTTTATAATAATAATAATGAGAGAATTTAGTCGTAACCATGCATAGAGGCACTTAAATACAGAAAGCTGTCTGTATATCGGTATAATTGATAAACACAAGTCATTTTCAGCGAAAACTTTTATATACAGTCGGATTCATAAAAATGATTAATTGGAATTTTCTGAACTTGAAGACTTGCACAATATGGCTATAAGAGCCATCGTGCTATACAGCTATAATATAAACGGCTCATATGTTATGTTTGTCATGTGCAGTGTTGCCAGTTTCTGAAAGTTTTCGAACTTAAAAATTCTTTCATCGAGAATTTTGTTCGAATTGAAAAATACACAGTACAATTCGACAAATGCATGTTAATACATGCACTGAGTCAATTAACGGAAGTACGTATACGTGAACATAATCAAGGCCTTTGAGTTTTAAGTGAGTTGTTTAATGTGTTTAGAAGGTGGTGGTGTAGATGATGTGTCTGTGGTGTTGATAAGTTGTAAGAGACGTATATTGGGTTAGATAAATTGACATATGAAACTATACAGATAAACCAAGGAGAATAATATTTGAAGGGCTACTGCTTTATTACAATTCATGGGATTAAGTATATAGTATTCAATAATTTGAGCATAAAGGTGATCCCAAAAAAGAGGTAAGTCATGTCTTTTCTATACTAAACAATTAAGTTACTACGCGTATCGCTTCTTTTGTTAGCTGAAGGATGGACGTCTTGTATAATATATTGAATGAAGGACGCATGCAGTGTGTCCAATTATAGGAAAAGCGCAGTTACTTTACAAGAAACAGGAAAACGAAAGTATAACACTATACAGAGAGAGAAGTTAGTTAATTTAAACAAATACAATAGTTTTTTGTAGTTTCTAACAAGCAAATGACTTACAGCAATCTATTTTATATTACTACCGCCAAAAACAATATAAAACCAGTTTCTTAGCAATGAACTATTGTTTGGACGTGTTTCAATATTTTTACATGTATTAATAGTGACAAGTGACCAGCGTAATTCCCGACATAGTTCTTTATGATTGAAGAATTCCTTTAATTTTATTAAATAATATTTCGTAGCCATATGTTAAAATAAAGAATATACATAAAAAGGAAGCATTAATTCAGATCGTAAATAATCGGTGAATTAGTTACGCTCCTAACAGAGTTTGAAAAAACAAAAACAGTAAACACGGATGAAATATTTAAGATTGTGGAAAGTAAAGCCAGAAACAATGAGTGATTATTTTCGGAAGTGTTTGAAAAGATTATACTGTGTGAAGAAGAGTTAGAATTTGACATAGATTCTAAATGTGTAATGTATATTATTAATAAATATGGAAGGCATTCATTTTTTTATTCTGCTGGTTCATATTAAGGATTCCGAAACATATATAAATGCAGGTAAAAAAAATCTCGAAAAGCCCTGCCAGTTATTCCAGAATACCATTTCTTACTGGCAAACAAGACGAGTTCACAAAAGGAATCATACCTCTAAAATTTTAGTTATTTTCTGTTTCTTTTATAGTTTTCAAAACACGTCCTCAAATGAAACTGTCTTCAAGATTAGTATAGATTCAAAAACTGTTTGAACTCTTTATGAAATATTAACAAGTACCGAAATCATTCGATCATAAAATTTCGGTTATCTTGCTATTCCCCGATTTGTATTCAGCTTTTTGAAACGATCCATAGACGTAAAAGCGTCTTGCAGTAGAACATAGACTCCAGAAAAGCTGATACATGTATGGAATCATGTAAGATCGTTTTATTACAGAAAGACCAAACAAAAGTGGTATCCTAAAGAGTCCTTCGAAAAACTGTATGTTGCGGTTAATTTTCAATTTTTCGAAATGAATGTTGAAAAATGAAAACAATTATGAATTTACCGTAGTTGATTTTTTTAATGAATATGTGAGTAACTTAAGTTTCAAAATTTCTGTATTTTCTGGTTTATTTCCAGGCTATTCAATTATAGATAGAGATGAGAAATTTTAGAATTTTAACATATATTCTAGAACTGTTGTGCCCCATTCGGTATCGTCTGAAAACCTTGTGTTACAGACAGAAAAATAAAACAGAAAAAAAGCAGTATCCTAAAGATGCAAGTAAACTTCAGCATACAATTTTAAAACAACCACTTTCTATAATATTTGACATACATATTATTACAATTATTGACTTCATAATAAGTAAGTACAATAAAATAACAATATTTAAATCCTAGCGTTTTTCCTGAAAGACTTTACGTTTACCTCATCATCAAATGATGCAGTTCATGGCTTAAATCAAAATCTTTCTTGTTTAAATAAATTGTAAAATGTCTGCATTATTTAAAATAAGTTCCTTTTGTTATTAACACATTGCTTTAACCAAAATGGAGAGTTGAATAATAAATAATGAATTACGACTTAACGTATCACAATCGGCGTAAACAATGACCTTTTCATATCTCTCCGTTTGTCTGAACACAAATACGCTAGGTGGGTGAATTACATAACTATTATTCTTTAACGCAATGAAATAAATGCGTATAAATAAATATACTACAAGCTGAATAAAATAATATCTTGTGTTACTAACTATGTACGTATCATTATCAGGATCATATTGTTTTCTTTTTTCTTCACATTCTCGAAGAATATCACTAAGTGATGTGTATATCTCGTTCTGCTAATCATTAGTTTTCTATTACTCTGCGTTCAACCAAAATTAAATTTAACTTGAAGCAAAGAAATGAAACTAATACTCTGGCTTAAGAAGAGACGTTTTAGCATGTTGTCACAAACTCTTCCATTTACTTTATAATCACAATGTAATAAAAGAAACAAACAAATGCTTAATTTCGAACACTATTAGAACATTACGTATGTACTTCATAGAAAGTCAGGATGTATAGTACAGTCTAAAATTAAGGGAGGCTTTGTTCTGAAGATCTTGAACATACTATAAGTGCTAACTCCTGTTACTTGTAAAATATTCTGCATTTTAGAATAGTATCAATAATAAATATCGTTAACAATTAAATACTAGTAATTAATAGTGAATTTCTCTGTCAAAAAATGTTCAGTCCCCAACGAACTTATATTTCTTCACCTTCCGGAAACAACAGATTTTTTTAAAAAAATTTGGCTATGAAGTTACGATGTAATGATCGTTTAAGATCACAACAAATAAAAATGTAAGTAGTTAACAATTCAATTGCCAATCATTACGTTTTAATTAAGAAATATTTACAAGCATTACATGGATGAAAAAGATGAAGAACATATCAGATGTTTTTTTTTGTTTTCTAACAAAATTCTCAAATTATGATTTTTCTTGTTAATTCTTACTGACATTTTATGTATTTGGCCCTGTCTACGGCTGTGTTTTATACATGACAAAGTAAATCACATGATATTGTTAAATGATGCATATAGCCTAATTAAAATACAAGGTGAATGCGGTACTATCTCAAAAGAAAATTAGCACTTAAAAGCTTTTCAAAAATCTTTGGAGAAAGGCTTCGTTTTTAATATTCAGTGATTCAAAATTTGAACCTGATCAACTTATTACAATGGTAAATAAAAATAACATTTTTATTTAAACCTGAAATTATACATGCAGGAGTTCAAGTGTGTTTTAAATAGACCTTTGTATCAATACATGAGACAAACTACAAATTGATGTAATTTGTTTCACGTATTGCCTAAAAATCTTTCATATTGACAACCTGAAATAACGTAATTCTTTCCGTGTGATACTAGGTGAGTTTATTCAATATTTAATATCCAATAATGATTCTCAGTTTGTTCTTTTGCATACTCTGCTTCAGATATGTTGTTTATGGTCAATATTGGATACTAAATACTCAATAAATAGTCGTACTGACCTTTGAGAAAGAAATTAAATCAGAGTGGAAATACTATCGATCTAATCACACCAAGTTATAGGTTCATACGTCTGTTCTGTTCTTACAAATCTACATTTATAACTCAGTAGAACTTCTATGCACAAGTTATTTCTTATTTATAGATAAATGATCATTTTATTTACCATCGCAATAAGCTGATTCACTCGTACTGTAAGCCCTTGAATCTGGAAAAATTAAAAAATATTTTACCCAGTTTACTAATATTTTTTATCAAGTTTGAAGAATAGAATATATGATTTCATTTTGTGACATAGATTTGAAAACTCTGTATATATCACAGAGTTTTAACATAAATAGCTAAGTTGTTATTAGAAGTGTTGCCTGTTTATATTATTTTCTTTGCTACAAAATTAGCCTCGTGATATAAAAATGAAAGTTTATGTTTTACAATAAAGAAAAAATAGATAAATGGACAAAAGACCAGAGAATACATGTCAGTACATATTCAATTCAATTGTCAACTTTTTAGTTCATAAAGCATGGTATGAACATCACATACATATCAGTTCACTTGTGAACTTCTTTTTAAAAATAGGCAGTATTTGTTTTTAGTAATTTATTTACCCAATATGCATATATTTTAATACATAGGTATATTTGGTTCTCAACATACGGAGCCAAGGTAAGCATTTCCCATTGAAATTAATAGGTAACTGATAATTTAATCTAAAAAAAATAAATGAAACAGCCTTCGAGAATTTCAGCAAGCAGAAGAAAAATCTGTCTGGAGAAAAACAATGGAAATCTGTACATGATTTAAAACGGAGGGATTCAATCTTTTCTTTTTCTTCCAGCAACTAAATGAAACTAAGACATTCAAAGTCAAGCTTCACTTCAAGTAGTTTTCTTTTCTTTAAGTTCTTTCCTCTATTTTTTGTTTCACTTTGGTCCCTTTTAAATTTATTCTCTTTTCTACTTCATAGAAACTTCTCTTCTGAGTTTGAAGAACAACTTCGAAACAAATTTGTCTCAGTATTTGTTCCTCACCAATGACGACTAACATGGCCTAGTCTCATGACAGAAAACCAAACCTTCTATACAGCAGCATCGGGAATAGAGATATAAAGCGCCCTTTCTTCCCTATAGAACTATGAAAGCAAAGATTGTTTAGATGGATAAATCTTGTCTTCATACTCGCGCTTTCAGATGCTATTTCCGTATAACATCTACATTTATAAATTTAAAGATTTTTGTGCAAAATGCATGGAATGTGTTTTACTTATCAAAAGGCTGTCTGATCTAGTTTTGTTTGTAATAAATTAAACTTTATGAAGCATGACTACATTATGTGATGTTGAGTTCTATATACAAGTCCTGAGGTACATATTAGCTTTGCTATCTAAAACCGTGTTTAATGGTTTAAATAACCTGGTTTTCGGAACAAAACTGCGAGGTCGAAACAAGCCTTTAATTACCTCTCGGCAACACTTAATTTAGAAAGCTGGACATGTCAAAAACTTCCATATGTATGGTATTAAATGCGTATGTAGAACAAAATTTGTGTTTCTTTCAGTAAATCGTCAATCATTAGATCTGGTTAATACAAGTTTTCCTTTGAAGAATAAAAGTAACATCTTTGACGGCTGTTGTAACTATATTTAGGTTGTTGACGAAACAATTAAGGTAATCTGAACTTGATCCCAGATTTAAACGAGAACTAGTTACTTTATTGAAGAAGACAATTCATAGTAAAAATAATTTATGTGAATTGTTTCTCAATATAAATTGTTTTTTCCTTGTCTTTGGAGTCGTGAGTATGTGTTTAAAGATGTAAATATATTGAAACTTCAATTCGCTTTTAATTCGGAAAATGCGGTACAAAACGAAGAAAATAAACGACTGTTTTAAGAACTAACACATCACCATAGAACAGCCAATGGAATGTAAGCGATGAATTGAACCTCTTACATTCACCCATTTCACAGTACTACACAAAGTTCTTCAATTTTTTCTCATATTCTGATAATAAAAAGAGATGAAACAGACGATATTTATATCTTTAATGTAGTAAAATATAATTTAATTTTACTTTGCAGAAACTTGTGGACAAATATTCAAGTTACGAAAATTGTATTACCAAGTATGTAACACGATATATGTGAAAAACCAGGTGAAATATGACACGATCATTTAATTTATCAGTTTCAGTCTCTCCACACACACACAATAACGTTGTTCTTACATTGATTTACTATTCTCTATTTATTTGAAACTGTGTTAGGTCAAATTGCTTGTTGACCGTGTTTGCTGGACGATACTGGTCAGAGTTACTCTGTGAAGAAGTCTGAATTTCTAAGTTGCAAACTTGTTATGGGATCCACATACATTCTTTTTAATAAGATGTTTCACATGTAAGTGATAAAAAATACTGCTTAGTTGTAATTACTGTCTGTAACCACTTTCAGAACACCTAATTGTACCTTCATTAATTAGTTTCAATTTCAAGTTAGAGATAATAGTTTTACTACTAGTCCATCACATTTTCTTTGAACCCTGTTTATAAGAGTGTTGCATCAACTTTCACGAACTTATTGCTTTCTTCTGATTGCGTATCTTTTCTGTTTTCGAACACATCCGCAGCGTTTATTGGCTAACACTTATCCCTTAGAAGAGAAAGTATGCACATCTCATTTAGTCTTCCTATCCTTTACTTCATGCATTCTGTTTAATACGTACACTTTTGCATAAAATAAAAAATAATAAATATATTTTAATCACTCTGAAAATATTTCTTGATTCCGTTCCATCTTTTTTATAAAAACAATCACTGAACTCACACTACGTTTTCTACTGGAGTATAATTTGCGGCCTAAGTTGTGAATCTAATGCTAAAACCAAACAGAACGTTGAGACAGCTGTTAACGTAAATAAAAGAAGGAAGTATTTGTCCATTATTGTGGATGATACAGCTGCTGCACCGGAACAAATACTTTTATCCACTAACTGACAGTCAGCTGAACTGAATCTAGTGTATGATAAAGTGTCAGCAATCTTCTTCAGAAAAATGGCTGCGTCTTTCTGACATTTGAATTTGCTGACGGCGTACACGCATCCGAGAAATCCATGTTTGGCACTGGAAAGGAAAGGAGGAAACCTAAGTAAGTAACAGAAATACGATTATAGAAGCTCTACTTTAAACTTAAATGATGAATTACATATAATTCATTTACTTCGAATATTTCTCATACATACAGTACACTGTATTTTTGTTTCAAATTCTTTCAAACAAAACGAACGTTCTAAATGAATTTTACACGAAATAAAACAAACGTTAAATATTAGTTTTACTAATATTGATTTATTTTAGTGAACACATTCATCATCCAGCAATACTCGTATTATGTGTAATGAATACTAAACCTCTAATGGAATCTTTAATATTTGCTTCAAAGACTGAACTATTTTTTTGCATTCCAGTGTTCGCGAAAATACTTTCTTTAACACCATAATGCCATATATAAGCCTTCTTAACAACATTATAGTAAGTTACATATATTTAGAGCGAAATCGTCACTGAAATATTACATTTTCAACTTAAATTTTACCCAAATGTTAAGAATTAATAAATATTGTAATTATAACAAGAGCTCAATTATCTATTCCAAGAAAAGAATTTAACAATTTTTTGCGTGTTAAAATCGATAATATGAAGAAAGATCCTTATTTGTTTACTAACGTAGGTGAATACATAGGCCCTGCAACTAATGAGGTTTTCATTAACTTCTTTGTGGAGGAGAAGTTTCTGTGCTGATATAGGATTAACGTTTTATAATGAAATCCATTATGGCATACCTATCACAAGAATTTTTCAACATTATTGAATCCATTTATGGTTCTTAGACTCTTTAGATCATCCCGGGGTAGGGTAGAGGAAGAATGCTAGTAGGAGTCCCCAGAACCTAGGTTGAAGGTTGCAACCCGGCATTTACCTGTGTGACAGGAAAAGTACTGGAAAAAAACTCGACAGTTATTAATGAATCAAGATCCTCCTGAAGTCTAAACCAACGCTTTACCCTAGTTAGCTACGTACACTCGATCTTTTCAAGGAAATATAACTTCATCTATATTTTTGCTTAAGGATATTATATTTACGAAATTCTGGGCTACTTAGGTTTGCACAGGTGATTGGTAATTTCCCATTCTACCAATTAGTGAAAATTTTATTTGGATATATTAATTAGTTTTAGTTGCATTGGTTGAAAACAGACTTTTGGGATCCCCCTGCATATGAGGCTAGTCTGAAGGAGCCTAATGGTATAGAAAAGCTTGTGAAGAAGAATTTACATTCCGTTTTCTCAAGATTACGCGTATGCATGACATGTCTGTGTGACAATCATTACGCGTGGAAGTCATCTCTATCGTTCTTTTGTACTTCTGAATAAAATCCTGCGACCGAGTTTTGTGCTCTCTATCATATTCAAGATGTCTTTCCAAAATCCTAGTTTGTTGCAAATCAATCACTTAAAGAAGCTTTTAAGTTCTATCTCTGACGCTATCCTGCATTTTCCTCGTTCACATCTTATAAAGATCTTCATTTAATCCTATTCGCTCCATATCCAAGCTATTATTACTGTCAAATGTAAATAAAGAGAAAGGGAAAACACGTAAAAGCAATTAACACATCATCAAGTTGGTGTTCGTATGTCAACAAGGAAACAGAGGAAAACCACACATTGAAACTAAGTCAACAGAATATAAACACAGCAGGTGAAGTACGTAAAACAATGAGAGGATGATTTATCTAGCAGGTGAATTCATTTCCTCAGATAAATTTAAAGGCTCTCTACTTGAACCAACAGAGTATTCAATGCTATTGTTCACGATTCAGCACTTCATCGCAATTTACAACCATAGTGTAAAATTTAAGGGTAGACTGTTCAAACAAAACCACCTTCCTTAACTAGCAGGTGACACTATAGACTGAGACATAGGCGCTGTTCATTGGAAAGTCACATCATTCTGACTAACGAGGAATGCTTCCCAACTGTAAAACCTAAAAATCTGAAAATCTGAAACGTGCCTTTAGTAGACTTTGGGTAAAGTTATAAGGGACCTGGTCAATTGGTCGACAGACAATTGGTCGACGGGACATTCGTCGACAAGGACAGTTTGTCGACACGACAATTAGTCGACAAGCATAGTTGGTCGACACGACACTTGGTCGACAACAACAGCTGGTCGACAAGGACAGTTGGTCGACACGACAGTTGGTTGACAAAGACAATTGGTCGACAAGGATAGTTGGTCGACACAACAATTTGTCGGCGAGGACAGTTGGTCGAGAAGACAGTCCGCAAAGCTCTCGCCGATACGACAATTAATTTACACGGACTGTTGGAAACGGCTAACGCACTGTTTAACTAATCTCAAAACGAGCCTTGGTTAAACATGTCAGGGATTTCTGACTCATGGAGAAACTCGTGTTCATCCATTTTAGATGTTTAAAAATCTAAATTGTCGTGACGCTACTAACATTCTAATGTTGGTGTTAGAGTTTTTAGACTTCTTTTTAACATGGCAAAGTTTAGGCTGATAGCCTTGTCTTCCACCTAACCATGATAATACTCGCACATATAGATATAAAAATACAATAAAACACTTATTACAAAGAAAAATATATGTAATATATTAATTTTATCCCATTCTAGTCCACCCCATTCTACCCATTCCCCCGACATGAACACAATAAGTACCCCTCCCACACCCTACATAGAACCCCACCACCAAACACATGCACACACACACCCTGACACACACACCCTCACACACACACACACACACTCAAATACACATACATGTATATTTTTAATGTGCTGAGCTCACGAAAGTTAAATTGAAGCAAGAGTACAGGCAGATTGACGACATATCATATTTATTTCTGGAAGAAAAACCTTCGAATTAAATTAACATTGTTTTGGACTGCAATGGGCAAGTGAAAGAAAATGACTATAAACTTTATTTCTAAAGATATTGACTGAACTGGTTGTGCGAATTGCCAAAGGAAGATTGTTCCACTGTTGGATGCCGTACACTGCAAATGATTTCGAATAGCTTTCAGATCTGTGTTTTGGTATCCTTAGGGTGACATTATTATGTGAACGAGTGTTTATGTTCTGATTGAGGTGCACAGGTTTTAACATGGAAGCTAGATATGGAGGAGACTTTAAAGTTACTACCTTGAATAACTGGAGAAGAATACGAAACGTTCTTCTCTCCTTTAGTTTTAGCCATGCCAATACGGTGAACCTGCTTGATATATGATCACACTTTTTATCATTGAAAATAAACCGAACACATCTATTTTTCATTTTTTGCAATCTATTCGCTAGAGTAACAGACAGATCGTTATACACTATATCACAGTAATCGTTGAGCGGGAATAAGAGAGGCTGTACTAAGGTGATTCTAATACGTGAAGGAAGAAAGTTTTTCAAAATATTGAGTGGGTGCATTTTTCTATGGACTCGCTTGCATATTTGTTTTACATGTTCCGACCAAGATAATGTTTCATCCAGAATAACACCTAGACTTTTGACTTTATTTTCTCTTTTAATTTCCTCGTTTCTTATTTGAATTTTCGGAACATACGAATCTAGATTGTTGATTTTCGCTACCATATTATTATTATGCATAGGGGACCCTATTATTATGCATTGGGATTTGCTAGGATTTAGCAGCAGACCATTGTGTTCTGACCAAACATGTATATTTTCTAGATCAGAATTTATTTTATTAACTATATTGGCAAGATGATTACGTTCAGATGTTACGTATGCTGTACGTCATTTGCGTACAAGTGATAACTACATTCAGTGAATTGTGATCCAATGTCATTCATAAATATCGAAAATATCAATAGTCCAAGAATTGATCCTTGTGGAACTCCACAAGTGATGTTCTTCCACTCAGAGCAAGAATTTTTAGTTGAAAGTGCCTGTTTACTATCATTAAGGTATGATTTAAACCATCGGATTGTATGTTTGGCAATTTTAAAATTGTGTTCTCATTTTGCAAGAAGAATGTAGTGATCAACTGACTGAAAGGCTTTACTGAAATCTAGTAGACTTAAGATGGCTACTCTTCGTTGATGTCAAATGTCATATGTGATTTTAATAAGGGCTGTCATTGTGCTGTGACCTTTTCTAAAGCCGGATTGGTTCTCTATGAGTAAGTTATTTTGACCTATGTGTTGAATGACTTGCTTGTGTACAACAAATTCTAGTATTTTGGAAAGACATGATAGGATGCTAATGGGTCGGTATTCATTAGGCGCAGATGGAGTGTTAATCTTCACTATGGGTCGAATGTAGGCATGTTTCCAAGCAGATGGACACACTCTTGTTATGATAGACTGGTTTACTATTATTGTTAATGGGTACAAGACATGAAGTAGAATCAATTTTAAAAAGCTATTGAAATGCCATCTGGGCCAACAGCAGAACTGTTTATCTTATTGATGGCCTGATGAACTTCTGTTGGGGAAACACAAGTCAAATAGAACATACAATTTTTACAAATTTTGCTATTACTTGCTAGCTTGCTAATAGTTTCGTGTTTCACAGTCATATCAATATCAGTAGATGTTTGGGAAAATAATTAATTGGATATGTTAGAGTCTACAGACATATATTCATCTTTCTTCTTTATATTTATGCCTACATTGTTCAGTTTCCTCCATAGTTGCCTGCTATCTTTAAGATCTTCCACTAAACTTTCAAAATATGATTGTTTTTTGCCCGTCGTATAGCTTGGGTGCACTGGTTTCTCAGCCTTTTGTAAATCTGAAAAGATTCCTGACAAAGTTATCATTTACTTCTGTCCTGTATCTTTTGTAGGTTTTATCTCAGCTGTTGTATATAATCCGTCATCCAGAGGTTTGAATTATGTTTCACTCTTTAAATTTTAGTGGTGCATGTTTGTCATACAAATACAATTACTGCGAATTAAGAATATCTACATTTTCATCCACCGACCTATTATCAACTCCCAGGGTATGAGAGTAGCATCTGCATGTAGATTCTCTTTTTCTAAGATTTCGATAGATTATTATACTATGTTCATCTTTTGGCTGATTAAGTGAAATACGAGATAGATCAAATCATGACAGGAAATGCCAGGGACAGGAAGTTTGCCGAATTTTGCCGTTTTCTCGAGATACGATACTACGATATGATCAATAGCAGACTCAGAGCTTCCTGAGTAGCGTGTGGGTCCTAGGTGACACAAGTTTAAGTCGATTGTCTGAAGCATACATTTACGATTCCCTTGAATCTCCCAAGACGTCGACGTTTAAATCACTCATTTCTATACGATGTTTAGACGATTTCTCTTTAATCATAAGCATGTCGTTTTCAAAGCTTTTCAGGTTATCTAATGGCGTTGTTTGGAGGTCGGTAAACCACAGCGATCATGATTTTTATATATTTTGATTTCACAAACCATATACTCGACACTACGGGAGTATTCAGTAGGCGACTGACAGAATACCCTGCCAGTTATACCCTCTCTTAAGTACATAGCAAACCAACCTGCACCTTTTAGCGTCCTATCATTTCTTAAAATACTATAACCTTGGAGTTTAAGTAACTCACTTGGTATTGTATGTTTAAGCCACGTTTATGACAAAATAATTCATTACTAAATGTACTAATTGTAACCCCTTGGGAGCCCCAGCAAAGTCTTGCCATAATAGTGAAGAGGATATATTTGTAATTCGGTCACTTAAAAGAGAGGGTAAGGTGGAGCATTCAGTTTGAGTCTCTGACAATACGCATAGCTGTCTGAAAAACAGATCATTGGGGGATATAGATCCTATATTCAATATCGTTCTGACAACAAAAGTACGAAATAGATAAATGTTTCAGTGGTGTTAAGTTCATACATTTATTTAGTTTATAGCTTAGTGAAGCAGTAAATAAATAAATTGTAAATAAATAAATTGTAAATAAATAAATAATACAACAAAAATATCAGGGTCTAATTTGCGGAGAATGCCTCCGTAGGCTCGATCAGATGTTGACCCCCCTGCTTCCACGTCTGTTCTTTCGGTAATCATTTCCGCACTTACTTATCTATTTACAAATGAATTATCTAAATTAGCAAGGCGGTTACGGGTGTTACGTACTGTGAGTACATCAGGGCAAAGCATGCAAACATATTGTTTTGCACAACTCCTTCGTTAACCCTCTCCATGGTTTCAACCATAGATTCGTGACCCCAAACGGAAGGTGGAGACTATGTGCCGAGTTTAGTCTTAGTCGAAGTTAGACCAAAGTTTAAAGTCAGCTTTGATTGCAAGAATAGTTTTTTTTAGCTTAAACTAGGGTTTAAGCTTAGGCCAAAGTTCAAGAGAAATAAACTAATTCTTTACGTGGTTTAAACCGGATCTCGGATTTTACTACCCAGAAGTTTCAAGAGAGAAACGAATAAATAGAAAGTAAATACATACAATTCCTTGATGAAAACATTAGTACTTAATTCAGCATAATACACTTCAATAAGTTTTAACACCAAAACCATGTTTTAAGAACAGAAATGACTCATATAAATTGCATGTACAGTCTTAATGTGCAACGTAATTTTGTACTTAATGCGAGATGCTAAAGTAGTTGGCTAGATCACTATTCCCAGATCCTAGCCTAAAAATCTCATGTAGCTATTGAAAATGTACCATTTTGCTCCCTAATGTTCCACTATGGTTTTAAAACTCATTTTTCTAATTAAGTGCATATAAATATAAAATTTATATTACGGTATCACTTAACAAATATGAGTACAGTTGTTTCACTTTATAAGCGTATATTCTACAGGTAAAACACGAAACAAAGTAACCATTCCCCATTACTACATACGAAATACTTCAGCCTTGCATAATCTAAAAATAGTTTAATATCTTAACCGAAAAGTAAAATGTTTTAATTATCCATAAAAGTTTTTATACTGTTACTTACAAATAGATACATACAATACGTCCTGATGAAACAATTAAATTGCTAGCATATCATTTTCCATGTGACGCAACAAACTTCTGTTGATACTGTGAATTTCCAAATATTTGTGTTCCATTTTAAAACGGGCACAATTTATGTTTCTAACTTCGAATGTGACCTGATCAATCGCACACACTTTAGGGATTCAGCTGCAATACTGTTTTCTCTCTCTCTTTTTTTTCTCTCTCTCTTTCTCTTTCTTTCTCTCTCTCTCTCTCTCTCTCTCTCTTTCTTTCTTTCCTTTTTACTCTCTCTCGTTTTATTATTGCTAACAATGGAGAATATTGTCTCTGGATTTGCATTATAATGTGGAAAGCAAAGAACATATTTACCAAATTTAATAACTTTTGGGAAACGGATCAAACCAACACAATTATTTATTGGTAGGGAAGGACTTACTTTAGGACTATTTTAGGACTTACCTTTTAGACAGTTACACCATTTCATTCAGACAGAGATTTTATAAGGTTAAAATAGCTAAAGATAGCAATATGAGATTATACTTCTTGTTAATTCGAGATAGTTACTCTTCAGATAATGTTAAAGATCAACGTTGAATCGTATTTTAGAAACCATGAAGGTGCTTCCGTTTATCTTAAAACGATATCTGGCTTAAAGGACAGCGTAATTAAAATGCGTGGACTTACTGATGAAAGGACAATTATTATTATCATTATTACTATATTATTATCATTTGGATGATGTGACAATTGGTGAAACGAAGAAAGTAGGAGGAAACACTACAATCCTGAGAAAACCCATATACAGTGCTTGTCCACCACAAAGCCCACATGAAACGAGCCGGGATCGGACCAGGGACCCCATGCACCAGAGGTCAGGCTTAACCACTTAGCTACCGCGGGCTCTATTATTATTATTATTATTATTATTATTATTATTATTATTATTATTA